>CAIGRB010067758.1:0-26755 GCA_903798255.1 Fraxinus quadrangulata
TAAAAAAGGTTACTTAAAAAATTAAATAAAAACGTATTTAAAAAAACGTTTTTAAAATTAAATAAGTGTTTATTTAATTTTAAAAACGTTTTTTTAAATACGTTTTTATTTAATTTTTTAAGTAACCTTTTTTAAATAAATTTTTATTTTATTTTTAAAAAATTTTATTTTATATATAATACAAAGCTATCATTTTATCCCTTTTAAAATTAGTGAAAATTGTGAAAATAATGTAGATGGTCGTGGTGAAATAAAATCAATTTGGATGGCCGTGATAACATTAAACATAAAATAGGGTGGACATTAGTGGATTTAATCCATTTCAAAATGTATTCTTAACCAAAAATAAGGTTCAAACAGACTCTAGATATTTTTTAAACTTTTGGTGAATGTAATTTTTCTTGTGCAATCACATTTAGCCTATGTTTGGTTTGAATTATAATTCAATTAAAATTTCAATTTTTATTAAAATTTACCAAAAATTTGATTTTAATCTCTACCAAGGACTTAATAATCCTTCTTGCAACTCCCTGTATTGCCATTTTTTTTATATATCTATTTAGAATTTCTGCTAAATTCCAAAAATAAAAAAATATTAATTATTGGTTTGAATTATTTAGGAAGGTAGGACCCCCATAGAGTTGGTAAGTATATTTGTTTGTTCGGATCAAGATCTCAACAACCACCGTGTGTGCCACCAACCACCACCACCACCGCTTTTGGACTGCCTAATTGAAATATTATTGTTAGATCTAAAAATAAAATTATTCTACTAACAAGTCAATACAGTGTCTTGCATGTTATGACAATGATTTTAAAATGAAAAAACAAAATTGATATTCTAAGTTTTTTTTTTTTTGGTTAAAACACCCTTCTTCCAAAAAAACAATAATTGTTGTTTAATTTACCTTAATATAAACACGGTTTATTCAACAATCGTGGACTCTTAGTTCTATTAACAACTAACTACTCGACAACTCAACCCTTGATCAAATACACTACTACTTGTTTGTTAAATTTAATGCTTCAAGTTGTCTCAAATTACACATGTATATATGTTTTTCCATAAACTACGAAAGACGGACATTTTACAAGTATGAAAATTTGATTTAAAGGAAAAAAACCTCTAGTTGACGATGGGGCAATATTCAATTTCACATACTACTTGGGCCCTTCTTAAGAAATATGCATCATTATCCTTAAAAATCAAATAATAAATAAAGATTGAAAGATATGTATTTCATACGATTATTGAAAGAAAAATCAAATAACTATTGTAATCAACATTAATTGTTTATAAATAGTTTGTCCATAAGGTGAATAAAAACATTTACACGTTTCAAAGTGTGAGAAAAATCTTCTATATTACTATCCAAACTTTGTTAGCCTTAGATGTTAATTACACAATTTCATATTGTTCTTTATGTATGTACAAACTTGGATTCATCTACAATATATAAAATAACGCATTCCGCGTTTACTACAACGATATATCACTTTCCTTTGATCTATTTAATTTTTAAACTTGTAGTTCGTATGGATAATTTTTGTATTTTAACAAAAAAAATTATTTATATTTAAAGTAAATACCTGACGTTTGAATCAATGACTAAACCTCTTGATTGAGTCAAGTGTGATAATTATGAGAATAACGTATTCTTTTATAAATTCAGACAAAGAGAAGGAAGCTTGGTCTTTAATGCATCACATTTTTATACAAGTATTGTTATTTATAAGGCGTGTTTACTCATCAATAGTTTACGTGACGGGTAACTATCACATTTTCTTGAAAAATTGGGATGCGTTTTAGTTCATTCAAGAATTTGACAATGACTAACTATTATATGAATTACTCATGATTTTTCTTCTCTTGTTTTCTTCTTTCCTTCCTCACTTGATTTCAAAATTATTAATCTTAACTATACTTGATCCATGTTGATCAATGGCAAATTAAAAGACGCTTAGGTTAGGTGGGATTTTTTAGATGGTTGACACATACATAAAATACTAAACACCTTTTGTGTGTGAGTGACAGACGGGAGATCTTGAAGTAAAAGTGGTGTTTCCATTGTGTGTGTGTGTGTGTGTGTGTGTGAGAGAGAGAGAGAGAGAGAGAGAGAGAGAGAGAGAGAGAGAGAGAGAGAGAGAATATGCTAAGGTTATATGCTAATTCTATGAATTCATCTAAANGAGAGAGAGAGAGAGAGAATATGCTAAGGTTATATGCTAATTCTATGAATTCATCTAAAAAATTACTCCTCTCACCATAAAAAAGGGAAATAAGTTTCAAGATTTTGAGTTGAAAAGAATGCGAGTAGGAGACAATGTGGATAGAACCCAAAACTCTCAACAACCACATACAAACTACCCCTTCAACAACCACATATTAATGGATCATCCTCGCAACTGACCCCACTATCTTATTTTGCTTGGAGAAGCTTCAAAGATATTAGATTGCCCTTACCTTTCTTGAATGGCTTGAATTCACAATCCAATCCATTTTGACATTGACTTCCAAAAAAAAGATATTTGCGATTACAAGAAACAATAGCTTTCTCCAAACGAACTAGATAGCAAGTATGGAGTCCGAGAGAGCATTTCCTTTTCTCGGGTTAAGAACACTGCTAGCAAATGAAACGACCCTATAAGTTCGAACACTAAAAAAACTTTGGGTTGTACTATGAGTACATAATTGTATCCATAGAGGTGTCCATGATGAACACCCGGTGCCCCGAGGTATTTATTTCAAGAGAACCAAATCTTGTTGATCCATACTAATTTTCCAAATCAGGAGAATTTCTAGTAATGAAAAATTAGCTTTGATGAAATTTGCTTATGATCTCAAAAACTAGCAAGCGTTGGCTGTAAAAGGAGAAAGTAGAGACTTTTCATTATCAATCAACCACATAAATTACAAGGAAAATGAGACATCATCAATCAAAATACAGAGTTACAAAACTGAAGACAATGTTCAAGTATGTGTCCAAATGCAGGAGCATTTGTAAAGCCTAATTCCTCTCCTGATCTTACTTTAGTTTGCAATCCCTGCTGCCAATTGAAGAAAAGACAAGAAAGAAAATTTTTATCTCCTTTTATTATGAACTCTCAAATGATAGTACCCTGATCTGAGTACCTTGTGCGTGGATTTCTTATAATTTTACAACCCCAGAATCCATAAATAACTCTGGAAGGCCACCAGCAGCCGAGAAACAAGCCAGTAAAACCTAGGAGACTTCTTTGGCTGCTGCTATAACGGCTTCTGCTGTTATGCCAAATTCCCTGTATATTATTCCTGCAGGTGCACTAGCCCCAAATCGGTCAATTCCAATGGCCTTCCCTTTCTGTCCAACAATCTTATGCCATCCAAATGTCGATCCAGCTTCAATGCTAACCCTAGCTGTTACAGACGCAGGCAAAACGCTTTCCTTGTAATCGTCTGATTGCTCATCAAAAAGCTCCCAAGAAACAAAAGAGACGACTCTAACTGTCTTCCCTTCCTTTCTGAGTTCATCAGCAGCCTTTGCTGCAATTTCCAACTCGGAACCTGTTCCCATCAAAATCACATCAGGCTTGTTACCAGATGAATTATCTGATATAATGTAACCGCCCTTTTCTACTCCTTCGATGGAGGTTCCAGGAAGTTGGGGCAGCTTTTGCCGAGAGAGGGCAAGGACAGATGGTCTCTTTCTGTTGAGGACAGCCACCTTGTATGCACCGGCTGTCTCATTTCCATCTGCTGGACGGAGCATCAAAATGTTGGGCATAGCTCGGAAACTTGCCAAGTGCTCAATAGGCTGATGAGTTGGTCCATCTTCACCAAGACCAATCGAGTCGTGTGTCATAACATAGATAACTCCGGCTTCACACAAGGCAGAAATCCTCATGGCTGCTCTCATGTAGTCAGTAAACACAAAGAAAGTTGCACAGTAAGGAATCAAGCCAGGGCTATGGAGAGCAATTCCATTACAGATGGCTCCCATACCGTGTTCACGTACACCAAACCTCACATTGCGCTCTTCGGGCGTGTTCTTTTGGAAATCACCAAACATTTTTAGAAGGGTCATGTTAGACGAGGCAAGATCAGCACTGCCACCAAGTAGACCAGGGAGAACCTTAGCAAGAGCATTGAGGTTTTGTTGAGACAGATTCCTGGTGGCATCAGCTGGGCTCTCGGGAGTGTATGTCTGAAGATAAAGATTAAAAGTCATTAAGTCTAGACAGAAACATATATTAGCAAAGACTATGTAATTATTTGACTTCAGAGGAACATTTTCCTGCTGTCAGGAGAAATAGCAGAGTAAAAGAGTAAGAATTTGCACATTCTGTGCTCGTTGATTCTTCATATTATCAAGCACATCACTAACTTCAAATGTTGCACACACACTCAAAAAGACAAGATAAAGAATAACAAAAGTGCCAAAGAACTACTCACTGGAAGAGCTTTCTCCCAACCAGAAGGTAGTTCACCAGTACAGATAGACTTAAATTCTGCAGCTTCCTCCGGATACTTCTTCTCATATTCAGCAAACTTGGCATTCCATTCAGCTTCAAGGGCAGCACCTTCAGGGGTATGGCGGCTCCAATGCCTGCAGACAATTGTATCCAAATTACCATGCATTAACAAACGAATAAGGCATGACATTGATTAGAGAAAGCAAGACTCTATTCTTACTTCTTCACATCATCGGGCACGTGGAAGGGCTCATAAGACCATTCAAGGTTCTTCCTGGTGGCATCAACTTCCTTGGCACCTAGTGCACTTCCATGTACACTGTATGAGTTAGACTTGTTGGGAGAACCGTAACCAATGGTCGTAGTCACCTATAGGGAAGAAAAAGGTTTATAGAAGTAACAAGGCATCTTCAGAATAAAATAGCTATATCAACATACTAAACAGTAACAAATGATTATTGTTCACATTTCAATATTTATAAATTTATTATTCAAAATGATGCTTCCAAATATCCCTATAATATGGATGCAATATCTGACCTTAATCAAAGTGGGCTTGTCTGTTACAGCCTTTGCTTCCTTGATGGCAGCACGAATTTCATCATAACCAGTGTTTCCATTCTTCACCCAGATTACATGCCATCCAAGACCCTCAAAACGAGTGTCAACACTCTCGGTGAAGGCAATTTCTGTGTCACCATCAATAGAAATATGGTTGTCATCATAGAAAGCAATCAACTTTCCAAGTCCCCAGTGCCCAGCAAGGGAACAAGCCTCATTTGAAATGCCCTCCATTTGGCATCCATCACCAAGGATACAATAACTGCGAAAGAGCCAATGCAATTAGTCTAACAAGACAAAACACGGTATACCATTTACTTAATCCATGACCTAGTAATAAGAATAAAAAGAAAATCCCGAACTTTCTTACGTATAGTGATCAACAACTTCGCTATCAGGCTTGTTGTAACGAGCAGCCAAGTGCTTCTCTGCAAGGGCCAAACCAACAGCATTGCAAACTCCCTGACCAAGTGGACCTTCATTCGAGTGAATGAAAATTATAATCAGTTCCAAAACTCTGAATTAAAAACATGCAAGCATATGAAAGCAACATTCAGGATTAAATACCAACCAGTGGTGACTTCAATACCAACTGTCTCAAAGTTCTCAGGATGACCAGGTGTTTTGCTTCCCCATTGACGGAAACTCTTCAAATCCTCTTCCTGTGTATTTTATACTAATAAGTTTTCAGCCACAACAATAGGAAAATCTCAAATTCAAAATTCAGATAGAAAGAAAAGGAAATTGTCTCCGCTACTAAAATTAATGAACAACGTCACAATGCACAATTAAAAAAGTGAAACTTGCACTACCTACACAGAGAAAAAGATTATTAATTACAACATAAAAATTCAAGGCATGATATTTGAATTACAACCACCACATAAGCAATAAATAACAAAGGAACACACTGAACCAACAGTACAAAAAATCCCTAGAACCCAAATAAATTTACTTATCCCATAACTGGGGAAAAAAGAAAAAGAAAATCCCAACAATCCAGATCCAGAAATCAAATTCAGCCCCTGTTTGATGAAAATGGATAAAACTTGCGGGTTGAAAATTTGTGGCTGTGTGGTTAAAATTAATTATTGAATTTGACTTAGATTAAATCAGAATTTTAATTTCCATGAAAGAGGGGCTCAGTTATAAAGAAGAAACCCATAAATAATAACAACTTCCACTTAGATCTATGTACAAATTTTAATAAACAGACACATTAAAAGTCAGTGTATAACTTGTATGCCTGCGTACTGAACAGTGAACACTAAGTAAAAACAAGTGGAATTGAAAGAAAAGAGAAAAAGGGGCCTGACCTGGACGGAGTCATATCCTGCAAGGTGTAGAAGAGCATACTGAAGCATGCATCCGTGGCCAGCGGAGAGCACAAAGCGGTCACGATTGAACCACGAGGGGTTCTTGGGATTATACCTCATGACCTCATCGTACAATATATGACCCATCGGAGCGCAACCCATGGGCAGACCCGGGTGACCCGAGTTGGCCTTCTCAACGGCATCGATGGCCAAGAACCGGATAGTGTTGACCGATTTTTCAACAAGGGCCGTATCTGTAGTTTTCTCTAGTGTCTCTACAATAGCGGAGGCGCGTGGTACAGAGTGGCGAGTGGTGGTGGTGGTGGTTGGGACAGTGGCAATACGGCGGCGGGAAGTGGCGGCGGTGGACTTGAGGCCGGAGAAGGTGGGGAGGGAAAGGGAAGTGGTAGTTGTGGATTGGGAAGAGCCATGGCGGGCAATGGAGGAGCTGGAGAGGATGGCTTGGGAGAGGGTTATTGAGGAGGAAGCCATGGCTCAACTAGAGAGAGGGAGAGAGGGAGAGTAGAGGAGAAGAGAGACGGATAGGTAGATAAATGAAGTTGGAGGTGTGGGCATTTTATGGGGTCCGTGACGCATTATAATTTCAAATCTAAAATGAAATAAAATTATTTTATTTTATTTTTATATACGGAAAAATTATTTGAATAATTTATTGAACGTAATTCTTTTGTGACGGTGAGAGGTGATTGGTTAACTTTTGGAGCGAGATAGAGCCATTGTGGCCCGTCGAGCTACGATTGGGCCCGTCCTTATTTCGTCTCATTCTGATGCTTAAACGCCATTGTCAAAACTCAAAAGCGTGCGGTGAATATTTTAATTTTTTAAGCTCGTGTTTCGCAATCATTAAAATTTTTTTTTTCCTTAAACTACTAATAAGTTTTCGAAAACAGAAAACGGCATGCCTTAGGCATGTTCTCTTTATCATTTTCAAATCGTTTTTTATTTTCGATTTTTTAAAACAGTGAAAATGCGTTCTCTTTTCTATTTTTAAAAATACATTTTTTAAAACAAGTTAAAAATTTGCAAAGAAAATTCAAAATGACAAATTTTTCATTTTGGGTGTTTTCAGTTATAATCAAGTTAAAATTTTTAAATCGCGTTTTGAATGTTTTCAAAATGCCCAAAAGAACACATTTTCAACAATCTCAAATGGACACTCAAAACACAAAACTCAAAATAAATTCAAAATACAAAACTGAAACACAAAAAGAACCGTTCTTAGATTTCCAGCAAAGAAGACCTAAAAAAATTGTGGATGAATTTAGCCGAAATTAACATGCCACGGCACAGACAAAATAGCATCTTGTTTCATTTGTCGTATCGTATCCACTTTATCTCATGTTTAAATTTTAATACCAGAAAAAAAAATTAATTCATTAAAATTATAATTCGAGTAAAAATCATGCTACATTGTCATAATATTTGACGCAGTACCATATGTTATTATATCATTGGACTGTTTAAAATGTAATCATCTTTCCATCAAATCACCTTTCGCCACCTACGATTCTAGCGTTGCTTCTGACACTATTATTCTGGCAAAGTGATTTAACCCTTCACGAAATTTCCTTCAAACAATTTTGTCGTCGAGCCGTATTAGACTTTGGAACCATGGGTTGTTATTGATTCTGCACAAGACTACAAAAAGACAGAAAAAGTGACTGAGAAAGCAAGGAATCGGGCTCAAAAAGTGACGTTAGGAAAATATCAGATCAATTTATTAAAAAACACTTAAAATTAAGCATCTTTTGAAAAATTATAAAAAATATTTGAAAAGTAAAAAATACTGTGTAAAATTAAGTGTCATTAAAATACCCTTAAAGTTATGTGTCACTTTTTATTAAAAAATAATATTTATCGCTAAAAAAAAGTGACATAAATTTCAAGGAAGTAACGAAAACATTAAAAAAAAGTTATAGAAATTCATAAAAAGTGAACGTTTGGAAAGTGATTTTTTTTTTAAAAAAAGTGACAAACTCAAAAAAGTGACAGAATATCAATTAAAATATTTTTTTATTAAATGTATGTCTACTTTTATTAAAAAACGATATTTGTCATTCAAAAAAGTGAAAAGCACTAAAAATGATAAAAATTCAAAAAAGTGACAAAAATTAAAAAAAAATGACACTGTCAAAAAAACATTAACTATATCATCAAAACCTTAGAGTGGATAAAGTTGTTGGTTGATTTTCTTTTGCATATTGTCTCTTTGTGATTATATTTTACTTCTACTAATTAGCATATAAATTTGGATTAAGAAAATATTTAGTGATAACTCCTGTTTGTTTCCCATTTGTAGAAGAATTCTTACCGTTGCACGGTGGATAAATTGCATTTTTTGACCATCTTGTGTCATGGTGGGTCCCAGCTTGTTGAAAAAAAAAGGTCAAATTATTCATTTTCAGTCTACAATAATGCGAAACAAACGGGCGAAAAAATTCAAAAAAGTGGCAAAAACCCAAAAAAGTAACAAAACTCAAAAAAATGACAAATGATTTTGAACACCAATTATAATTGAAGATCTCTTTAAATAATTGTATGCTAGAATTTTTTTTCAAAAGCATCTTAAACACATCAATTATCAAGTTCCTGGCCTTCAACATAACGAAAACCTCTAACACCATTTTCGAGAATGTAACAATATATTTGAGAGGAACAAAATAGCTATAACGATGTCTGTATGAGATTTCACAGCTGATTCTAGGCATTGTCTTTACTAATGAACTAAACACATTTCTACCAAGTAACGACACATATAGTCAAATTACACCATACACAAAAGAAACTCGATAAGAAATGGCAGAATATATAGCAAGAAAATACACATTCAACGGAGATAACGTCAAATCAAATCTTCTTCCATAGTAGTAAGAATTTTGACATTTTCGTTCCTACACATTTAGAACATTTTTTCAACTAAAATCACTATCAAAAAGATAGAAATACGATGAAAATAGCAATGCATAAAACCCCTCACATTAAGAGGAATCTAAAAACAACACGAGAAAATGTGAAAACAAAGAGAACAAAATATAACGTACAAATTAATCTTTAAAAACACCCTAAGATTCAATTCCCAAGATCCAAACCACAAAACACATTTCTACTTCACAATAGCTCTTTATTACATCCCTATAAATGTAAACTATTCCAATTGACATTTTATGACAAACAATGGGTGACAATGTTTTCAATGCTAAACAAGACTTACTTGAAAAATTATATGAAGTAGAAAATGACACGACAGTTACATCAAGAAATGAACGAAAAGATTTGAGCATTTGACTTTCAAAACTACTACGAGTTCAAAATTCCAACGGTAGCACACTACTAGTAAGCCAGTAACCAAAGTAAGAAAACACCGGATAAACTTCAAAGTAATTCAAAGTGAGATTCGAATTAAAGACATACACGGATTTACAATCAAGAAAATTGTGCTTGTAAGCCTTTGAAGCAAGATTTCTCTTTTTTATTGAACATCGGTCAATCATAGTACACTTCCCCTTTATCCCCTCCGTACACTTCTATTGCTTTCTTGACCCATGGGTACGAGATAGATGGAGTCACGTGGGTCCGAGAGTATTTAATGTTGCCAAAGGTAATGATGGATGGAGTTGCAATGTAGCAGTGATGAGTGGGTTAGAGTTTGGTTGGGGATGTATGTAATCTGTTTTGTACGCATAGTGTACGGTTAATTAAAAATTAATGAAAACATTAATAATTAATTAAGTGTATTAATCTACTTTTTAATTATTGGGCCGTACTGAGCCTAATTTCCTCAAAAGTATTATACAAAGGACGGCAAGAACAGTGCTGGGCCAGACTACTGTCGAGCCACGCCCAGCAGAGAGAAGAGTAAACTGCCACTATATGCACATTTATCATTCAATCCAGTAAAGAAATTATTCAAACTGTACAAATATGTCAACAGTTCCCTCCTTATTCAGCATGATTTTAGAAACTCTGGAAGTAACAGAAAGCTGTCAAGTTTGATATTGTGAAAAAAATGTTGAATAGTACATCACACCACACCCCGACAGTCTATACCAAGGATTGAGCTACCTATTCTGAGGCAAAATCATTGGCAGACTTCCAAAAAACGACACCACCAATGTAGATTAAGTTAAAAGAGAGGGGAGCTTGTGATCTTTCCTATGGCCTCGTATATGTTCATCACAGGAAAGCCTGATCTATCTAGAACAGGCTACGACTGCTGCAGCATTGATGCTTGAATGAGAGAGGTAAGAGATGGATGAATTCTTGCCCTCCTTATTGAGCGGGCTTCACTTCTTCCTTCAGCGTATTCCTCGCCCAGTGGCCACCTTGGCCGCAAATCAAGCTGATTCATCAAAAAACTGAGTCAATACCATATATTTTAGATATATAAAATCACACGGAAAGACGACATCCATGGTAAATTATGCAACTTTTAACCGAGTTGTTAGACCACACCTTTGTTCTTGTTTAAGACAAAAATATCCTTATCCAGAGAATGCGAAGAGAGGAGAGAGATGGAATAAGAGAGAGAAATAGAGGAGGAGAAAACAAGAAGAGAGGAGGATTGGGAGAGGAAAATTTCAAAATATCAAAATTATTCAATCAATTCAAAATAGTCTATTAAATTGAGGTCTTATTTTTCCCTTTTATAGTCATTCATCACTACTTAGAATAACCTCCTAGTTAATCAGAACTAATCAAAACCTACTCTGAATCAAATTCTATTTTTAACATCATTTCTCCTAAAGTACATCTGGCCTTGCTTAAAATCCGGAAAAAAACTGACTTTTTTTGGGCTTTGGCTTTAAAGCAAGGCCAAACACGATCTTAATTCTGACATTTTTTTAAGAAACTAACAACAGTAACGCATGATTAGAGAGAGAGAGAGAGAGAGACCACAGCATCTTCGGGTTCATCGGAGGGTGGTGGAGGGTCAAATCTTCCCATGCGGAAATGCTCAATGCCAGTCCAAGCAACCATTACGCCTACCATAAAACGGCAAATACAAATATTTCAAATGAGACAAACATCATCTTGTTTTAAGAAAACATTTCAGTAGTCCCAAATGTATGTATGCATTTTCCAACCAAGTCCCCAAAGAAAAGATTAGGACGACTCTTCCGTAATGCTTTGTGCAACATAAAGGTGTCCAAACTGAGCCTAAGTCATTATCAACAACAGTAAGACTATTATCAGCAATAATTTGAAGAACTGGAGTTTAATTACAACAACAGTAAAAGTATGATGCGGAACATTAGTTCCAACTCAAAGTTCATGTTAATGAGCTGAAGCCAAGCAACCAATTACAGTAAAACGCTGAAATTTACATTTCTGGTTAGAGAGAGCTTTTGCAGGAACCAAGCATCCAACTTATCTCCTTTGTGCAGTGGATTATTCCATTTTTAAGGTTTTGAATTTTGTAAATCACGTTGACACCCTCCCCCCCCCCCCCCCAACCCCCCCCCCCCCCCCCAACAAAAAAAATCATATATCACACCTATACCATTGACTTTTAGTCATGACTCACATGGGACTACGTTTCTGCTACCTTCATTGCGTACGACGTGACAAACATGAAAAAGAATCATCTCACCATTGTCAGTACAAAGCTTGGGGGGAGGGCAAACAAGTTGCAGGCAATTTTTCTCCACAATTTGATTAAGCCGAGCCCTGACATACTGGTTAGATGCAACACCTCCAGAGACAACCTGACAAAGACAACAAAAGTTGGTTTTATGCAACACCATATCCATGGAGGACTTTAAACAATAGCAAACCACGAGAGAAAATGCATTTCACACACCAAATGTTTTATTGAAGGCTCAATCTTTGACGCCCACTCAATTGCCCGTTCACACTTTTCCTCTAAATGCAATACTGCAACTCGCTGCAAGACAAATTTTTGTAGATGAACAAAGTGAAAATTGAGGAAAATGGGATACATTAAGTGGTTTGCTGTTACTATACCCACAAGGCAGATACTTACCAACAAGAACCAAATCACCAGAACTAATTACCTGGAAAGAGGCAGCAATATTAGCCCTTGCCTTTCTGTCTTCACTAGTAGCTGAAGAAACTGGGATTCCAGGATTGCTGCACACATCTATAGATATGTCAACTGAGGGAGGTAGACGACACTTACACTTACCATGCTATATCTCTAAAATGAGAAATTGCTTCATTGTAACTGCAAGGAAAATGCTGTGGCTGCTGAAATCAGAATGCCACGAAAGGTAAAAAACCATGTGATGGTGGGTCCAACATGCTTTGTGCCTTTCGGCACAGGCTGATTTCTGTGTGAACAGCATAGTCCTATCCATAATACCACAGTAGGCACTAGCCATCACTGTGCAATTTAGCCAACTAAACATGTAGAAACAAGTATATTGTGAAAACATAATCAACTAAGAAGTGATAAAAGAAATTTAGAATAAATTTGATTATCATCTGATACATATTTTAAAAATACGCGAGCCAAAACTCCCTACATCTAACATAATGATGGAAAATGTAATACCATCAGTTTTCATCCTGTCAAAGCAAGGTAGAAGCAGCAGATTTGGAGCAGATGAGCATGGTATTACTTGATGCTTGAGAAATTTAAATGTCATAGCTTTATATAGTTGGAGGAAAACTATCAACCAATAATTTTCCTGTTCCCATTTACACAGGAAAACCAATCCAGAGTACCATCATCCACAAATAGATAAAGTTTCGATCTCATTTTACCAACAACAATATTGACACGAAAATCATAAACGAACACATCTCTTCTCTGTCAGTAAAACCAATCGCGTACCACTAAGCAAAAATGAAGTTCACAGTTTATAAATCGATCTATTACCAATTTCCTTACAGAAGCAGGACGTTAGCAACACCATAGTAGTACATATAAAAACTAAAAGCAGCAAAGATAGCATATTTTTTAAGAGTCAAAAAAGAAGAGCAGCCAGAAAAGTTGAGCAGGAGGTAAATCGTGGAGGTAACTATTGATTTTGTGAACGAGACACTTACATACTTCCAGATTCAACTGCCAACCTCACTTGAGTCTTCAGGCCTGCATATGAAAAGTTGCAGTCTTTATGTTGCTTCATGGGGACCTATGGAACCATATACGTCAACCTTGAGGTCCATGTCAATATTGAATTCATAAACCGACCGTTCAAACAATAAAATGAGAAACATCACATGGATGTTAAGAGGTAGCCTGCCTTAAATTTGATGGAGTCTGCATCACCTTCTCGAGCTAGCTCCTCTACAGCTGGGCCCCCACTCTTCCTCAAATCGAGACCAAGCCACTTTGCTGTCTTGTCATAAGCTTCGCCAATTGCATCATCTATTGTGGTCCCAAGTTGTACATAATTGCCAAGATCGCGTGCAAGAATCAGAAGATTGTGGCCTCCTAGAAACACAAGTGGAAAACAAATCAAGTAAGCTTCATGAACAGATATGAGTTATTGAAAAGCCAAGTCTTCTAAATGACAAAATCCTGTAAAGCTTCTCTTTCCAGAGAACATTGCAGGTTGAGAAATTAACTATAAGTCTATAACGACCAAAGTTTCCTCTGGTTTTGTAACTATCTCTGTCATCGAAAAACTAGACATTGTGATTCTTTCTATACATAAAACTGTAAAGAAGTATTTTAGACCGTCATAAGTTAACAAAGTTTTATTGCAGTCTTCAAAGTTCAAACTATCCTCGTCCTTGGAAGACCAGATACGGGGTTCTTTCTACATATAAAACTGCAAGTATTTTAGCCTCTCATAAGTTTAAAATTACAGTGTCCCGATCGTTGTGCAGGCTCATGGTGACAATCATAATCACTTACTGAAACTCTTTATATATCTCCAACATTAAATAGTGCAAATAATATAATTTAACAACAAATAAAAGTTAAAAATTATGGCAGTAATAGCCATACCTGAAATAAGCAAAACCAAAAACGGAAACTGCAACTCTCGCTGCACTAACCTAAAGGAAAGCAATGTGTCAAGTCAAGGTAGGAATGCAACGTGTCAAAAGCCCACGTATATATTAAAACCAGCAACTTTTTCCTTTTCTCGGTTTTCTTTTCTTTAACAATAAGTAGAGGGGTTTAAGAATCCACACTACACTACCAATGGTCTTCTTTGGATGGTTCTATACTTAACAGAACATCACGTTGCAAATATTCAAAAGTAATGAAATAAAGATTGTTATTATGCCCATAGTTGAACCACTTCCATGAGATCTTTTTTCAATCTCTGAAACATGGATTACATGTAGCTTGTTTGTATTAATACCTATTAATCAGGTTTACGCCCTGTATAAACACCACCTAAGTTAAAGCACCTTGTTTAAGACAACCAAAATTACACCAGTGAGTAATAAATCACATTAGCCGATCAATCATATTATTCATATTGTTTCAGCTCATAAATACAAAAATTTCATGAAATTCACATAATTACCTGGCCACTAAAGCATGGGCTTCCATGTGATGGACACCAACAATGGGTAAAGCATAAGTACCAGCAAGCTTCCGAGCTTTTTTCACACCAACTGCATGGATTCAAGAATATGGTGATGCCACAAAGGACTATATTTCAGAACTTTATTTCCAAGCAAATAGGTAAAAATAACCCGAAAATAGAATGATATGATTGCATTTCTAACTGTGTACTCAACTAATTGTGGAGCAATCATTTACCATAGCTACATTGAGCCACAGAAGAAAGGAACAAGAACAAAGCCAAAAAGTGTGGAAAATAAAAACAGAAAAGGAAGACAAATTACCACGTAAACAAAGGCTCAAGCCAGGACCAATAGTGACAGCAACTGCAGAAAGATCGCTTTCAGATAGGTTAGCTTTATCAAGGGCTTCTTGCACTACCTGGAATCAGAAAGCACAGTCAGATCACAGGCAGAATCAGAATACCGGTACTAAAACTGTGTATATGAAATGTGCATCATGCAAAAGCATAAAAGTCAACGATCAACTGGCATCCATAAGTGAATCATGTTATTATTTTATATACATAACTAAAGAAAGAAATAGATGATCACAGAATTGAAGTGTGATGCATTAGAATAGAATTCACTGCAGGATTGAGGGATAATTGTAAGTTGAGATACTTACAGAAACGAAATTAGAAGACCAGAATCAGTGAAGAAGTACTTAAAAAATGTCAACCACAAAACAAGGAATGCATTCATGATTCACAGTAATGTCTAGGATGTAAGATTTTCTGTTACATGAATTGACAAGGGTGGAAATAGAACTGCATAGTGGGCAAAGCATGTGGTATGAACAAAGCAGAATGTCAGCAAAGAATTTATGTACTTATTATAAATAAGAAAGAAGAAAAGGGTTATTTGAGTGGAACTCTTCTGAATCAGATTTTACAACTCGATTATTCACATGGATGTATAGGAAGACTGTGTTTTAACTTTATTAAAAATAAATTAATAAATAAATAAAATAAATAATTCTCTCATTAAATGCATTGTTGGATGAAGACCTGATATGGTCAAAAGTTCTGTGAATGGTACAAGTAGTTAATGAGCACAATATGTGGAAGATAAGTACTTAATCCAAGGAAATACCTGATCAATCACTTTTGAATGAGCTTCTTCAGCCATTTTTGGAGCAACTCCTCCAAATTGGACCAGGAGATCGGCCTGGTGAAGTGTAAAAGAAATAAATTATAACTATCTACCTAGTGTAAATGGCGACTTCCAGATAGATTGCAAAAGCACAATTGTTTCTAAGATGTTTCATGAACAGAAAATAATCTAAACAACTTGGCATTACAATATCAAAATATATGAAACCTAAAATGATTCAGAAAGTACAAATTAATTTTACTATGGTAAATGCAAAAACTAAAAAAAAAAAATTAATGTCCAAGACAACTCAAAAAGGGTATCAAAGGTCAAATTCTGCATGTAATCAGGTTGCTGAAAAGAAGCCAAATTATTTAGATTGGAGATTATTATTGATTGTTTAAGATTAGAGCAACTCATGGTCCGCTCTCCATTCCTGCGACTAAAATGTACTTCCTTCCAAAGTGTCTTGGTAGAACCAACTCAAATATTGTTAGTAAGCAATCATGATTGTAATGATCACTCTTTCATCTTCTTCCCAAATACCCAAAGTTCATTTATTTGCCTATATTACAATCTAATCCATTCATCACAAGTGTAGTTTCACTTTAGCCTCAACTTCTAATACTCACATCCCGTTTGGGATACTCAATTTGGGGTTTTGTAGAATGTACTTGCAGCTAGTAAAGAAACTCGTAGATGGTATTATCCAAGAAGTATTTGCTCTCTAATGCAGCATATGCCCCATAGATTTCCATCCTATACAAAACGGAAAAGGAACAAGGAATATAATTGCCTTTTTCTCAATATTTACAACATTTTCAACCATTTCTTACTTCTTCTTTGTTCCAGACTCCAGGAAGGAGAGGTTGTGCCACTAATTATATCTAAGAAGGTGATGGTGATAAAAAGTGGTAATCAAGAATGCGAATCAAGTAAAGAAATGTAATATTTAGGCAATATTATCCTACTTGGTTAAGTAATATACACAATCATTACTACGCCGTACAGAATCAAACAACTCTGAAAGAGAAAGCTTCAGTTTGAGGCTAATGTTTCAGATGTTCGAGCAGTACAAATAACGTGACATTTTAAAATCTGTGGAATATCATTAAGAAAACTTAATCATGAAGAATAGCAGTATAATATATAAAATAAGAATACTCAAGCAAGAATCGCAATGGTTAAGTAATTACAGTCTCATAAGAAAGGTTAAAAGAAAAAAAAAATGATAAATCAGATTTAACTGTAAAAAGTAAAAAAGAAATACCACACCAACAATGTCCTAAATTCCCATTTCTTCTATCCAAAAGAGAATCCCCCCTCCCCAACACACGCATATAGCAAACTTATGCAATCATTACATAGTATACAATGCCTGAGAAGAAACAACTTGACTAAAATTTCACCATTGCTTCGGACCATACATCAAACTGTGCAATCAATACACAGTATACAATACCTGAGAAGAAACAACTTGACTAAGAATTTCACCATTGCTTCGGACCTGTAAATCAAACACAAATGCAGTCAAAAGAACCAAAATTTCATCATCAATGAAACAAAAATAACCAAGACCCACAAAAGAACAATACAGTACAAGAAAAACCCACCAACCTGTAAATAAGCACGCACAAACATAAAACTTACTACAGCAAACAGAAGTGTCTCGCTGCTAGTTTCAATGCCCAGAACAAAACTAGATAAACATGTGAGCCTGAGTGGCTCTTTATTTGTGCATTGGCGGGAGAAGAAAATGGGCAGAGAGAATTGGGTGAAGTATTGAGAAAATGACATACGGGTTTGCTTAATTCATGGCGAACTTACAATTTCTTACCGTTCTGGTAAATCAAACATAGTTGCATTCAAAAGAATCAAACTTTAATCGTTAATAACACAAAGTACAATAAAAAAGAACACACGGTGCAAGAAAACCCACCAAATCCCAAAAAACACAAGACTTACTACGGCTGCAGCGGTGTCATCACAACTAGTTTCAATACCCAGAACAAAAAGATCATCATCTGAGCCTATAGTGCTTTTCATTTGAGCAGAAGAAAAATGGGCAGAAAGAGAACTGGGTGAGGAGTTGAGAAAAGGCCGTGTGGGCTTGCTTAATTTATACTTAAATTGGGAATTTTTTAGAGTTGTGATTGCAGACTGAAGCGAGGGTTTGTGAAGATGGGTTAGGCGGGAAATTGTGGAGGACAGAGTGGGAGCTAAAGACGCCATTGAGATAGAGTTTCTGTAACCCCCACCGCTTTATGAGCTTCTTTACCAGACGGGTGTAAATGCAATGTTTTCTAAATTTCGGGGGCAATTATGACATCATGAAACAAACTTGGGTCAGAGTATTGGAGTCAACCTAATATTGTTAAATAATGTGTCATCATTTAAATTTTTTTTTCTTTTTAAAATTGTTTATGTAGTTTAGCCCTGGTTTAATTCAAATAAAAAAATTAATTGAAATTTAAGTTAAAATTAACCATTAATTTTAGTGAAAATTATAATAGACTAGATTTTTTAAGATCATAGTTTGAAAATCAAATAATAAGTTTATTTAATCATAAATTAGATGTTAATTTAACTATTAATATTAATAATAATGTCTCATCCAATTCAATTTAATCCTAAATCCTAAAATTCATTATCTCCGTCTTCTCTTTTCTCACTCTCTCCACCTAACCAACACCTCTGACATCGTTGCACCCACAGCTCGAGACCACTGTAGAACTAACAGTGACGATCGCTCACCTTGAAGTTGTGACTACTAAAGGCTCACTCATGAAACTGCTATCAAATGCCAGATTGCCGGAGGTCTAATTTGAGTGCCCGCCGTCGCTGAAGATTGTACCACCACCTGTTGAAAAAGATTTGCACTACCGTCTCACTGAAAGTAGGGAAGCTGCAACCCCATCGTATGAGATCAATGATGCTGTTGCGCGACCATAACTTCTCTGTGATCTGTACCATCAATGTAGAGATTACACTGCCTTCGATGTAGAGTTTTGAATGCTATCGCTAGAGAATGATGATCGTGGTAGTTTGCTACATTTGGTGGTGTATTTTGGTTTGTTGGTTTTTGGAATAGTGGTGGTTTTCACGTGTTTGATATTGGGGTGGTTTTTGTTGGCAATGGATCTGGCAGTGACGGTGATGGTTTTGTTGGTGGTGGCGATGGCGAGGTGGCGGATGGTCACAAGTGGGCGTCGTATTGGTGGTATGTGACCAACTATTTAGTTAATATGTGATCAAATATTTAATTGTGACCTAAAAATTCGATAATTTGTAATTAAAAAATAATTCGTGACTAACTAATTTGAAAATTTGTGACTAACAAATAAATTGTAATATATAAAGTTTTGGATTTGTGACCGATGAAATAAATTGTGGCCTGTCAAATTTTTTGATTGTGATAATGAAATATGATCAATTAATTTGATAATATGCGTCGTTGTGACGTACAAACGCACATTTGACGATTAATTATATAATAGTGACATTAATATATTTAATTAATAAAATATTCTAAATTAATTAATGAACTTAAAATTTGAATTGTTCCATAATTTTTAAACTTGTAAATTTTTTCCTTAATTTTAACTACACATGAAATGGAACTTAAAACTTTTAAACCAGATACCACTAACTTTTGTTAAATCTACTAAAAATATAATTTTTATCTAAACCAAACAAAAGCTTAATATTTTTTAATTACTCTCTTCCAAGCCATTTTGAATATATGAGAATGGAATAATAAAGTACGAAATAGTATAACAGTTTGAGCCGGTTTGTCTCTGTGTTTCGTCGATAGAATGACTTAAGAACGAAATCTATGTTGAATTTGATATGATAATTGACAAACTTTATTACATGTCTCTCTTACTTATTATCCGTTCAATCTTAGCAGTAGAGTCTTGCACATGAACCGACGGATCCAGGGGAAGCCGGATTTCACTACTTCTCGAGCTTCAATTTTGCAACAAAAGAGAAAAAGAAATACATGTTTTTTGCTTCACAAGTACAAGCAAATCCACGTTACAACAGTAACTTGAAGTTCGCGCTTGTGCTGATTCTGTCTGGTTATTTTGATATCTTCGCGGTCAATTCTCTTACGAGCTTGGCAGCAACCATGGCAGTCATTCCATCAACAGTATCACGTTGCGGGTTGAATTCAACAACATCTGCAGCTACAACATCACCTTTAAGGTTGTGAAGGATGTTGCAAACGTCACGAAAAGAGAGACCTCCTGGCTCAATATGAGAAACGCCGGGGGCAAATGCCGGATCCAGACAGTCCACATCTACTGAAATGTACACACCCTTTACGCCTTCACCAAGTTTCTGCCAACAAAATGAACCAATTACAGAACAAAATTTGAAAGAACTTTTGCAAGATATCCAAGGCATCCATAGGTACAGGAGGATTAAATTAGTAAACAAAATTATACCAGAAATGTTACTCAGTTCTTCGGCCAAATACAATATACAAAAGTGGTACCAGCACGAACAAGCTGTGCGAAAAAAAAGGCTTCCTTTTTCTGGTACAGAAACAACTTGGGAGAAATAGGGTTTTACCGGGAATTGGAAACTGGATTTTTTAGTTTTCGCCATCTGTTACTGGTTGAGCCAATGGGATGGAAAAGCAAAAAGGTTTCTTACCTCTCTACAACTAACAAACTACGGCATGAGATGCAACAGGAGTCTAATCTTGAAAAGCAATAGGATATACAGACCATGCAATCTTCTAAATCTGTCAAACTCCTTTTCTCCTGGAACAATCTTTGTAAATCAATTACCTATTAGTGAAGCCAACCAGTATTTTTCTAGGATAGATCAAGTATAAAAACGCCATTGGTAAGACTGACGGTTTGCACTAAGTAATCCATTCTTTCACCTCAAATATACACATGTTTTGACTACTATACAGTACGAACCTTGGCTCAACATATTTCATTGCTCATCATACTGTACCACTTTAAATATTATGCCAACATATAATTCACGTGTGATGTCTGATTAACTCATACCACAATGAATTTCTGCCCATAAAATATTCTTTATAAAACAAGTGAAATCAAGAAAAGCATTAAAAAAAAAAGGATCATCGTGATTCATGAAAGAAGTTAACAACATTAAGGCAATGACTAAGAAATGAAAATCCAAAGGCAGAAGCAATATAGTCACCAGATTCTCCAACAATTGGCGATCCCTTGAAAATGTGCGCATTTCATATTGCTCCACACCAAACCTTTTCCCCTGTTCACGGCCTTCGTTTGTAATTGATCTGATTCCTACCTGCAGCAGTACAGCAATTTGTATTTACTAATTTCCCTTCTCCTAAAGAGCAGAAATTATCCAACTTTCAACATTTAAAATACGATTATGAAAAGGAGTTCCAGACTACATCATCTGATATTTCAAGGCATGCATTAATTGATAATAGACCTCGAAGTCTACAGTTTGAATAGGCAAATTCAGTTGATCCAAGATTTCAACTGCTATATTTCTGTACAACTTTTATTAGTAAGACTAGTATTACCTAAAAAACCTGTTAAAAGAAACCATAAATTTGGTCTGAATACATTCAAAATTTAATTTTGATGTGGATATCAAATATCACATCACATATATAAGACAGCGATCCCAAATTCAGGTTACCTGCAAAAGTCGACGAGCATAACCACCCTCCATAATTCGTGCAAAAGAAGATGCATGAGAATATTTGTTTCCCTCAAAGGCATGATAAATATCAGGATGAGCATCCAGGTGAAGAATATCGACAGGTCCCCCAAGCTTCTCAGATACTGCTCTCACCACTGGAAATGAAATGGAGTGGTCACCCCCTAACACTAAAGGGCGTAATGGATCCTGAAGAGTCATTAAATAAATAATCAATACTGTTTAAAGCAATGTACGGAATGTAGAAATAAAATGTACAAAAACTAAAGCCAAGGCTCTTGGCCTTTAATGGAAGAGAACATTCTTTATCATGTAGAAATCTTTGGAAAGGAAAGCTTACTTCTCCCATGACTAGCTTCACAGATTCAGTTATGATGCTCATCAGTCTATCATCATCCACACCACAATCTCGTAACTCTTGGACTGGCACATCACCAACATCAGTCAAGACCCGTGGGTCATTTAGCTCCTTGCCTACATACCCCAGCATCTTGTTACAGAAGAAAATTTATATTGACAAATATATTTAAATATAGAAAATGAAGAAAGCAAGCTAGTGATACTTAATAGATGATGTACATTTCACACAGTGACAAATAGCAAAACATTGGGAGAGTTTGTTGATAAATTTATAGCACAGAGTTCCACAACTGAACAGCAATGCTGCTAAACCCATTTGCAGGAGAAACATTGTCACATTCATACATAGATGGGCAATCAGGCATGACAAAAAGCAGACCACTGGAAATGTTGTCAAGTTCAGTACAGGTTTCACAGGCTCTTCATGGATGACAATTCATGCTGCTAAAGCTTGACGGGTGCTACATACATTTCAGATGCAGCATATAAATTTGAAATTTCTGTCCAGCCACCCACGAGTATCCCATAGATCTAACAGAATTTTTTATCTAATAGATAAAATTATGATAACTCATTTCCTGAAAGTTTGTCATAGTTCACAAATGTTGGCCACCAGAAGAACTATGATAAGAAAATTACATGTATTTCTTTGATAAAAGAAGCAGAAGACGAAGGGAGCATCGCATTTGATATATAGCAGTATATTAATTCTTGAAAATACATAAAAATCTGATATAGTCTAAGAAACTAGAAAACTTCATTCATAGAGCCAACAGTTTTGTTCAAAAATAAATTGACCAATGGAGAATAGTATGCAACGGCAAGGCTATAACGAAATTGGAAAAGTTTTACGTATAAGTTCCATAAGAACTTGAAAATAAATATATCTGAATTGAGAACCATGCATTGGAAACTAAATCCAACATTCTCGGCCGGAGTATAGAGCAATAAAAAGTGAAAGCTTGTTATAAAAAATTGTATTTTCTGGCCTAATGGGTGATGCATAACCCCACCCACCAAGTGGAAAAAATCTTCCCCCTCCCTCTTTGCATGTCTGTGAGTGAATTGTGAAGGAGAAAAAAAACACAATAAATATATTTCCCCGAGTCTTAGAAGTTTCTGAAGAGAAATTTGGCACAATGATGCATTGCCCATTGGGCCGAATAAGTGAGCCCAGCTGGAATTAAATCTGAAGCCCAGCAAACTTGATCCACTTAATGGCTGAAGAAAAACGTGTTTGGTCCAAATAGCAAAAATTGAGTTTTTATTTACCTTGCGAAATCAACGTGAATGGAGTCACCACGTGTCGCCTCCAACGCCGTTGGATTGGTGACTGTTGAGTGACCCATTTAAATGGTTTTCTAGGGTTTGAGAATTCATTCGATTGGTTTCTCGACTCTTCCATTTTCTTTCGTTGAGTCTCTACGCCGTTCTGAGTTTCGTCTTGATCTCTATGATGAAAATCAAAACTCTTGTTTGATTTTCTGATTCTCTCTCAAATATTTGTATCTTGTGTGATTTGTATTTGAGTCGAGGCTTATGTTCTTGAGTGAACTGTTGTAATCTGAGAGTTTGAGTTCTTGTGTGAAATACGGGCTGAGTCTGAGTGTTTAAACTCTTTGTAACCCATCAGATGGTTGTGATTTACGTTCGAAGGTTATTGTATAGCGATTGAGGCAGTGAAACATTTATTTGGCCGTTTGGGCTATAAAAGATAAGTTGTTATCTTTTGTTTTTCTGTATCCGGTTCTTAGATCTTTGATGTACTTTGAAATTTACTTGTTTCTGTAATTCTAGATCTTTGGTTAACTTTCATTTTAAGCACATAATATCTGTTGGAATATTGTACTAATTTTGTGAACTCCTCCTAACAGTTTCATTCTTCCTTTAAAATTTAGACATCTATGTCACAGTAAAATGATAGACGGGCAAGATTTAATCATTTTCCAGTACCGAAATAGCACTACCCATCATAGAACAACTAGCCATCTGCTCTAAAATATTATTTTGGGCTAACAGAAAATTTAATGCTGAAGCTTGTTTAAAATAGTACAAATATTTACCTTCTTCTGTTGTGGAATTTGTGCTGCCACACCAAATAGCCTCTCTTATACGAGGGGGTGCAAATGCTGGCCCCTGGAGAAATGAAGAGTTATGTCCTAGAGGAACTCCAAGTAAAGATGTAGAAGCTACAACACCTCCTAGAGCTCGCAGAAGTTCCCCCTTTGAAAGAGAAAAAGTAGAATTAAAAATAACTCAGATAATATTATGATAATAGTAACAACAATAAAAAAACAAATTTAGAAAGAAAAATCCGATTGTGAGGTAAATATTTATCGAAAATATTATATAATCTCATTTCGGAAAGGGAAGCATAATAAAATTTCATGCATGTAACCACACCAATCAGTACCAGGAGGAGCTATAGGCAAAATACCTGTCATTTCATGATATCATAACAGCATTAGCATCCTCAAATTAGTCCAATCCATTATGCCTTTGTGTCATCTTGCCTATAGTTATTTAATTATCTCATCTTAACTGATTCGAAGGAAAATATGTGGTTTTCCTTGTAAAGCTAAGGCGTATATAACACTTATGAAGATTAAAAAAAATTCAATGTAGTATTGGTCTATGTTTTACACTGTTGCAGAACTATATTTTTTCCTCAATCCAGTTACTTGTATATTTTGAGATGGGTGGGAGAGATTTGTTGATTACCAAGACATAACTGAAGAGTAGGAGCAAAGAACAAAAAGTGCAAATGTAGAATGGGTAGTTGAAACAGAACAAACGAAGCGGAAAAATTGTGTAGAGAGGACAACACTGCCCACAAGAATGGCAAGACATCTGTCTACTGGCATTTACACAAAACATCTCTCTGCTATTCAATATGACCGAAGTCGTGACCCAGTCAACTATGTCTACTTCTAATTACGTCGCGTAGAATATGTAATTCCCAAATGTGCATATGCATTGTCTCGCATAAAATATGTAATTCTCAAATGTGCATATGCATTCGCAAGGACATAAACAATATAAGTATACAACTTTTAAGGTGTCCAGACTCCAGAAACATAGTAGTCCAGTTGTTGCCATTGGCTCCACTCATTTGTCGAGTAAATCCTTGAGTAAGACTCCGTTTGGAAAATTTATAAATTGGTCAATCTTCATTTTCAGCCTGACATTTCAATGGGCCCTCAAATATTATTCACGTATCCGCCATTCATTTTTTTTCTATTTATAATCCCAAACAGAGGCTAATTTATCATTTCAGAACATCTAGAGCCGAAAATTCTGGCACTATAATAAATGGAATCCATAATCAAAATTCAGAGACATCTCTGAACCAAAATTTCATTTATTCTAATCGGTTAGAGAACCAGACAATGTCAAACATGGGGCAAGACAATAAATAATTAAGTTATACCCTGAGTTTTGCCCTCTCACGAATAAGCGTAAGGGATGCTTCTATAACCCGATTCTGCCCTTTCTCTACCAAGTCTTTTGGAACATTTGCTGCATTCAACCTCTGCAAGTAGTGAATTCCCATCTTCCCTATGTTCTTCATTCTAGTCAGATTTTGGAACTTCAAAACTTCTGTCCAACTGAAATGAAAGATACTGTAATAAAGATACAAATATTCAATGTATTCTCAGAATGTAGGGAAAATATGTTAGGAGAGAAACCAAAATTTGAAGGGGAAGAAGAAAGCTAACCTTAGCAGCTTTGAATGTATTCAATTTACAGTTATATACAATTACAAAGGAAAATTTTGTGTAACCAATATTACACTTCACCTATCCATATGTGAGAAGAGGGAATAAACCTGTACAGGAAACACCTTTTCTAAAGGACAAATGAAGTTAATCCTGGAGCTAAACAAACACTGATCAGGAAATAGACTTAACAACTAACATATTCCAATGTCCTTGAAAGATCAATTTCTCCTGCCTAATATCTTATTATTGAACTTTCTTTCTTTCTTCAAAGACCTTCAACTTGAAAAGGATGATAACATAACACTTCTCAGTCTCCAATTCATATTTCAGACCAACCTTAATTTTCACACCATCCATTAGACTGCTAAAAGCTACCCGCAAATTATCATGTAAAAACAGCTTGGGCATTAATTTTTACCAATATTCCTAAGATAAAGATCAGTTTTTTTTTTTTAATGAAAACTGAAAATAGACACATAAATCAAATAATTTTCAATTCTCAGCGGGATGAAAATTAAATTGAAGGAAAATAGTGTTTTTTTTTATCCATTTCTCTATTGTTTCCAGTGTTATAATGATGTCATAAAGTTAAAATACCTTTCCAGATTTTTTTTCTTCCCAGAATGTTGTCAAAATTGAGAGGGGAAAACAGTGCAAGAAACAAAAACAATTTGATGCTAACAGTATATACCAGTATCCCACCAAAATAAACAGCTGACTGCGAATCTAAGCACTCAGGACCAGTATCGCCCTGATTGTATTAACCTTTTAGTGAATGTTTGGTAGGCAGCATGGGATGGGAGTAAAGAATATAATGAACAATACTACTATCCAATAATCCCACCAAACATACTATCAGGTCTGGGCAAATCACAAAAGGCAGGTACAGAATTCCCAACTCGATATCACAGAACTGTTGTATATATATAAGAAATTGCAAGAAACAAGACGCACCTAACGGGAGAAGTGGCAAGAGGATGCCGGCAGAATAGGCAACAATTCACTGTGAATTTCTGTGTGTGTGTGTGTGTGTGCCGGGGGCGGGGGGGGGGCGCGAAG
>CAIGRB010067758.1:35389-78804 GCA_903798255.1 Fraxinus quadrangulata
AACATTAATCTCATCACTTTCATTCCCAATCCCGACATCAATCTCATCCCCTTCATCTAGGCACTACACTAGGCATGAGAATTCCAGTCAATCACACCTAACATGACAATAAAATAGAATCATTGCATACATATTCGGGCAGCGTATTATTAAGAAACCTAAAAGAAGAACATGATTCATAATTTTTATATGAAGTCTGAAAAAAGAACAAACTTTAATCAACAAAACTGACAAATTGGAAGTTGGCACTTGACACTGAAGTTTTAACAATTAAGTTAGGTTAATTAGCAATAACTTATTTGAAACTTTCGCTTTTATCTTACTTCAGCACAGTTTTAATAAAAACCAACCAACATATTGATAAAGTCAAGTTGAAAACAGTTAACAGTGCATCCTAGACTCCTAGTTATTTGGAAAATACAAAGTGAGACCAATAATTTTAAAGAACTCTGTGTAACTGTGTTGAAGCATATGAAATATTAATATACTGTAATCGTTTCAAATACTTCTCCAATCTCCATCACTCAGTAGTTGATTAACAAACAATACACAAATTGAAAAATGCTTTGGCAACCAACCTCAAAATCTTGGTAGCGTCCCGCCTCCGGCTCCAAGTCTCAACGCTTCTGGCTGTACAGCTGTACTCAACTCAAGTCTCTCAACGATAAGTCACAACACTTGCCTGCAACCTACACAGGCTGCACGCCTGCACTCAAGCCTGAAATTTGAAAATCTGAAAGTGAAATCAGAAATCAGACGGACTGAAAGTGAAACAATACTGAATCAAAAATGAAGAGAGAGAGAGAGAGAGAGAGAGAGAGAGAGAGAAAGAAAGAGATGACTGACTGAGGTCACGAATAGAGGGCCGGAGTCCGGACTTAGGCAGATGGCGTCGGGGCGTCGGTCGGAGACTCGGAGTTCCCGTAATTGCGTTTGGGAATTGTGAATTGGGAGGGAAATTGAGACGTGAAAATGAAATGGGTAGGGTTTGGGTTTGGAATTGGGTTATGAAAATAAAAAACAATTGGGCCAAAAAAATTTTTGGGCCCTCAGTGTTGGGCTGCCTAACTTCAAAGGAAAAAAAATTTTTGTTGGGCCGGCCGGCTGGGCCAAACTTCAAATAAAAAAATTTTTTTTGGGGGCCAAAAAATGAGGCCCCCTCTACTTTTGGGCCCGAGGCGCGAGCTTCACTTGCCTCGGCCCAAAACCGGGCCTGAGCAGCTACAAGAAAGCATCCAGCGATTCGGTTCATAGAGTAGCTCCTCCCCAAGAGGAGAATAGAAAAAAAAACAGCTGCCATACCAGAAATGTCTGCTGTAACAGATTCAAACAAATCAACCTTGAGTAACCTATGCTTCATTATTTGCCATGTTTCAACACACTAATAACTAGGCGAATTTCGTCTCTATAAACACTAAAATAAGTATTATAGATAAAGATCTCAAAGGAAATCCACAAAGTTTTGCCAAACAGAGGCTAAATAATTCACATTTCTTTTATTTCTAATTAAAATTCGAAATAAAAGAAAATAGTATGCTACAAAAGGTATGGATATTCGACAGGATAAAAAAATATCACTCTACAAGGTGTAACCTGTCAACCCCCGAGTATTATATAAAGCACACAGATAGGGAGTTAATGGAAGCGTGCCATCTTAAAGCCCATTTTCCTATCAAATAATTTGGAAGTTCATATAATAATCTAAATATAGGACATTCATTTGAACAATAATAGAAAAAATAGGAAACATGGACATTCAATTTGAACAATAATAGAAAAAAAGGAAACATATTATCCTTTTGTACTAGTAGAAAAAATTTCATATTTTCAGTAACTGATAATTGAATCTGTGCCAGTTGAGAAATCTCTTGCTAACTTGGATGGACCTTAATGAATTTCAACAAACACTATTTAGTTGGCATGTTAATTATCGTCTTGCATTTGAGGTCTGAAAAACGTTTACATTAAATTCAATGCTTACAAATGCCCCTAATGAAAAGAATACAGACTTCATGCAGATTTGCATGGCAAAAAGATCATCTCAAGGCAATTCAAAAAGAGATAACATGCTTCACAAGTATGCTATATATTTGCACACTCAAATGCTTATGTCCAAGTCAACAGATAAGTGCAGTACCATAAAAGTAAAAAGATCAAATAGTAAAAATAAAAAAAAACATGTTAAATAGATGAGAATTCGTATTTTCCTAATTTGCTGTCAGGTTATCATGGATTTTAAGGTACCAAAGTTTTGCAAAAATAAACATTGTTGAGATTTTGGGTTCCAAACAACCAATAATCCGGG
The DNA here is from genome assembly GCA_903798255.1 of Fraxinus quadrangulata. Classification (NCBI taxonomy): domain Eukaryota; kingdom Viridiplantae; phylum Streptophyta; class Magnoliopsida; order Lamiales; family Oleaceae; genus Fraxinus; species Fraxinus quadrangulata. The sequence continues at coordinate 37,695 of CAIGRB010067758.1, forward strand.
CTCAGTTTCAATCCAGTCAACACCACAATCTGACCAAACCCAAGCCAATGCCCCACGACCGGTTGCTATGGTTTCTGCCCAAGGGTTGCCCACAAAGGATAGAGATGGAGAGTATGGTAGCCACTAGGGTCGGCCACAAATGCTAGAAGAGAAGAAGATGTCAAGGCATGCACTAAGCAAGGAATGGAAGTCCTCTCTCTCAAACAAACGGCTCCAACACTTTCATTCACCCCACCTTGAATAGTAATGGACAATTGCATATATAGGGAGACAATTGCATGGGCTTTAGGTTAGGAGAGTAAGGCCCAAAAGGTAGAACAATAAGTGAGCTATCAACCGAAAAGCCTTCCAAGGTAATGGGTCCGGCCATGAGCAACACTAACTAAATTATGCTACTTCAAATGACACATAAAGGTTGTGGATTGGTCGCCTCAATTGTGGTGTCGATAATTCACTTCACTCATCGGCCGAGGCCTATGAAGTATAATCCAATAAAATCGATTTAACATCATCGCCCAGGATTTATTGGGTATCAAAACCCAACAATATGAATTGGAGATCATAATCCTATATATATTTTCATAATTATTCGATCCATCGTCAAACACAACCCTAGCTAATGAATTCGATCTCTACCAGTGGTGGGCCCAACACCCGACGAGGGGCGCAACCGCGCATGCTGGGCTCCACCGGAACAGTGCTGGGGAAGAAGGTGATCGGCGCGCAGGCGAGGGTTTCAAGTTTATCTTCATCACTAATAACTGTTCATCTTCAACAAACTGGTCCTCGACAAGTTTGCCAAAGTTGGAATCCTGAATCAATAGCCACTCAGGTTCAGCCGTCGACGGAGGTGCCGATGCAAGGTGGCGCTGACGCATAACGTCTTACGGACAAGCAAACATGTATCAGACGAGGTTATGGTTTGGGAAGCGGAATTGGACAGATGCTTAAGTTTCATTTTGTAATCAGAAGAATTTATAGCAGAGAGTTTGAGGAAAATGAGAATTGGCTGCATATAATTATGTTTGCATAAAAAAAGAGAAAGGCCTAAGGGCGACGAGAGAGAATGAATATAAAAGTACACATGGGGAGCGGAGTTTAAGAGAGTTTTTCTTGTTGCTTGCTATGCTCTTCTTCTCTCTAGAGAGCGAGGAGAGAGACAAAAAGAGGGCCACATGTATGGGAGGTGTATGTGCTAGGGGAAGATGACAGTGATGATAGAGTCACACATTGGCGACCTAGAAAATTTTCGTTCCAACGTTCTTTGGAATTTGCGATCGCTAATTGTCGACGGTCAATGGTCAATGTCCGCTCGAATTGAACTTTTGTGCTGGTTCCATCATTGGTCTCTACAAATATTTAGCTCACTCTTTATTTAGATGGAAAATAATTTAAATTTCTTATTAGATCACTTTAAATGGGTTTAACTTTATGATAACATTTATACACAAATAATTATATATGTAGGCTCACATGACACATTAAAATCCAAAATTTGAGACAAGAGGTAAAGATAGTATGATTTTGAGGCAAAAGGTGAAGCTCGTTCACCATTTACATAATTAACTAGCCAAATGTAGGTCACATCATTGCCAAGTAAGCACTTTGTTTACAACGTGGATTATTTCGTTAGTTTTGACTAACGAAGTTAATCCATATACAAATTTGTGAGATCATGTTTAATTATGGTACATACGATAAAGTTCATGTACCATTCACTCATTTAACCCCCAAAGTGTTGACAAGTTTCTGGGAAAAAAAACGAGTTATAAATTTATTTCTTATCATAAAAAAATGGACCAATTGTAGTTAGGATCTTAACATTTTCAAAAAGTGAATAAGTTCTGAATTTTTCTTTTTTAACCCTTACCTTTGGGTGAATAAGAGGTCGAAGGACCTTCGAACGGATTCCATCCAAAAATTCGTCCGAATATCCTTCGATGGCTTATTTACCCGAAGGTTAGAAATTGCATTTTTTAAAATGAAAGGATGGACATCCATCTACACTTAGTGAAAAGGTTAGGAACCCATTTACTAGTGATTATTGATATGGCAACTGCCTATTGGGCCATTCTACATATCACTTTGTATCTAGATTCTCCACTAATGTTTTCCATGATTTGCTCACAAGGACACCTCACCATCTACAATGATGAATTATTTACCACCAAATAATCTGACATTCTTAACAATTTTTATTTTGTCATGAACCATAAGACAGGTATATAAAGTAAAAGTGAATCGCATGATTCTTTCCGTGTCCTAAGCATCGCATGAAATAAGAGGGAGAACTCAATGGAAGAAAAAAATACAACACGGTAGCCCAAATACCAAGGCACAGTTTTGAAAATCAGACCAACTTTGCTTGTTTAATCAGAAAAACTAAGCTAGTTTGCAACTGTCTGATAATAGCCCAAATATTATGGGGCGTCTTTCCTTTTGGCGCAAGAGAGAAAACCGTGTGACGGTAGCATGTTCTACCATGTTACTTTTCAGGGTTTTACTATTTGACACTCCGGTATACAATTTCTCACAATAGGGGTCATAATTTTTTTATTGGACGTGCCCCCACCTCCATTGTGAGGGGGCCTTATACGAGGGTGGCAAAACCCTTACTTTCCGTCTATTTTTCAGAAAAGACAATTTAAAGAAAACTTTACAATAAAAGATTTAAATATACCATGTTTGATCCGCATTATTTTTAAAATATATTTTTTTCTCTTTTTTTTACCCTACATTTTTCAATAAAATAATATTACACGCAAATTTAAAAATTTTCCTTATTTTTTAAAATAATGTTATTTATTATTATGATGATAGAGTATTGATGATGTAGCAATCTATATGAAATAATGTGATTTGACTATTTAAATTTTATGAGAGAGAGAGAGAGATATGAGAGATAATGAGTTATCACATTATGATATTCCATCATCATGATAATAAATAATATTACTCTATTTTTTAACCATATATTCCCTATCAATCTACTATTTCAAAATACATTCTACATAAAAAAAAAATGAGACTCAAACATGATCTACATTGAAACCTAGGTTGCTCATTCATTAATAGAAGTAGTAAAGTACAATTGTTGGTGTAGATGGTGAATACCTGAAAGTTCGACAAAACTTCGAATCCCAATTACTAGTGACATAGTAGATTTTATTTAAAAGTTGTTGAATCATATTAAACCCCCATTTGTTATCCTTAAAATAAAAAAAAAAAATGTATAGATTAATATTTTTTGGAGAATATGTGATTAAAAAGTATGGAAAAAGTTTTAAGTTCACATATAGAATATTTTATTGTGTGAATATATGGTTGAAAATGAGTATAAGACGTCAATTAAATTAATGTAAATGATGTCAAACATGGATTGAGTATTTACAAATAGTGTGGTTATTTAATAATTGAAAAAATTATAATTTATTGATATTTGTAAGTGTGGTTGAAATTGGGCGAACTTATTTCTTGTTTGATTCCATTTTTCTTAAAAATACATTTGTTTCTCTTATTTTCAACCACATATTTTTCAATAAAATAATATTACACACAATTTAAAAAAAAATTCTTCATTTTTAACCACACATACTCCATTAATCTACTATTTCAAAATGTATTATACGCAAAAAATGGGACTCAAACAGACCTAGTTCCTTGACGTTAAGACTTGTTAAAAAATAAAACAAGTTAACTGGCCGAATTCTCTCAAGTAAATATTATTATTGGCATAACATTTTTCACTCTCGATTCGATCCCAATTCAACTCTAATTAAACCTTGTAAGCGTTATCTCATTTTCCCTTTTGGATCAATACTGTGGTTAGAGTTCAAGACAGCTTATTAACGAGAGCTCTAAACTTTCTTTATAACTGTGCAATCATAAACTGTCAAAAAAAAAAAAACCTAAATAAATACACACAAAAAAAAAAAAAAACACAAAACTGTCTGTATCGTCATCATCATATGGATATGGACAGAAGAATCCATCAAGCCATCAAGTTTGAATCGGGTCACTTCCACGTCAGCAACTTCCGGGTACACTGACCTGCCTTGATCCTGGTCTGAACCAGCTCGAACTCCGAGATCCGACAGGGTATGGTAATCCCACCCGGATGATCAAACCCGTATTCTTTTTCGGACTCCTTCAGCAAATCACCAAATGAAGGGTGATTAAAATACACTACAGGAACCAAAACTCTCTGAAAATCACCATCTTTCTGGCCCACGTAGACTGCTAAATGTCCCTTCGGAACAGTAACGGGATTTTCTTGAACCGCTTCTTGCCCGACCCGGCTGTATCCAGAACCTTGAGCAGTACCAAGGTTCTTGGAGCTCATTATGGCCTTGGCCATCCTCCTAATAAGGCGGGTCCAGTCGAGGAGTCTTGTAATGGGCCTAACCCGGAAGCTCCTAGGTCGGTCCAACAGCCGGTGTTCCTCCGGAGGTCCGTGTCGCCGGGAAACTCGCCGAAAAACACGTCTGAAAAGAGTGTTCACCCTATGTTTGAGCAAGAAACCTCGAATCTTTCCCATATTTTTAATCAAGAAAATAGAAGAATAAAGAAGTGGGTAAGGGCCGAGCAAGCAGGACTCGAAACTTTCTTTGATACTAAGGACAAATGTTCATTATGGATTTTGAGGTTGAAATTTGGTTGGCGGCGGTGGCTGAGAATGAATAGGAGAGTTTGTGGCTAAGCAATTATATAGCAAGAAGACTTGAAAAGTTCAAGCAAAGAGGAAATTTATATAGAAGAGAGGGTACAAAATAAAAATGTCTTTTTATTTAAAAGCATAAAAAGAATAATGTAGTGGGCCAAAAATTAAAATAAAACAAGAATTGTCTACTACTAAGTTCTAACCAAAAGAAAAAGTATCGTTATTCATACGCACCATCAAGTAAATTTTCAAAGACTACAAACCAAATAAAAAGAGCGTACTTTATATGGAGTGTTATCACTTATTCATTGTTTTCGGTGGAAGGTGGAGCCGACGAGTTTGGGACGAACTGCTACTATTTGGGACCATCGGTACATGATTCAAACTCGTTTAATTAGTTTATAAATTAAAAATCCTATTTTAAAATTTTTTAATATTAAAAAATTTGAGTAGTGCCACATAAAAGGTCTAAAATTCTAAGTGTCTATTAATAATATTATTCAAAAGAATAATTTTGAATTATAAAAAGTCTGTTTGGGTCCCATTTCTTTCCTAAAGAATGCATTTTAAAATAGTAGATTGATGGAGAATGTGTGATTGAAAAATAAAAAAATATTTTGGGTTTATGTGTAATTTTATTTTATTAAAGAATATATGTTTGAAAAGAAGGGAGAAAAAAATATTTTTTGCCCCTGTTTGGCCCCCATTAAAATTTTAATACATTTTTTCTACCTTCTTTTCAACCACACATTCTCCAATAAAATAATATTGCACGTAAATAAAAAAATTCCCTCTTTTTTTACCATATGTTCTTTCAAAAATTATTATTTCCGAAAATTTCATTATAGCGGGGGCCAAACAAGGACTTTGAAAATAATAAGGATCAAACAAGTCCAAAATGCTGACTAGTAAGAGTAGTTATTTCAACTCCCTTTTAAAAAATTCATTTTTATTTTCTCTAATTTTCTTCTCTTACGAAGCATCCTCTTGATCATGGAGAAGTACAACACGAAGTGACAAGGAAATTACGCACTTTAATATTTGTTGGTTTTCAAGTTAAATTTGACTTTTTAAATTGTTGTTAGAATTTGACTTTTTAAATGTGAAGTGTTATGTTTGATTGGGTGTTAAGGTTCAATGTATTCTAGTTGGTTTTTATACTTGTGTTGGGTATTTACTGTTCAAAATTGGTGGCATAACATTCAAAAAGTATTTTCTCCCAAAAATAATTTAAAATCTATTTCACACAATTTGCCACGAATTACTAACGAGCATGCAAGTGGATTCCTCTTCTTCTTCATCCCGTATTACTATTTTAATAAATCTCAATATGGACGTTTTCTAACTTTTTCAAAAAAAAAAAGAAAGACATGACAGCATATTTTTAAGAGACGTGAGACGGTCGTACTATAATTTGTTCGCTAATCATTTTCAAGTTGTTACGGTCAATCGTCTTGAAAAAAAATAATATTTCTTAATTTTTTAAAAAATAATATACTGAAGCATGCGTTTAATTTTTCTAGTCTATCTTATGCATGATCTCAAGTTTCCTATTAAAAAATGATAATTATATAAATAAATAAGAAAAAAGTCTCCCAAGCAAATTGTATAAATATCCGTACATACGGTCTTGTACTGTATTGTCGTGCCCACGTGGCTTTGGAAAAGTCTTGGTTATTTGTGGGCCAAGGTTGGCCCACTTTCTCTAAAATCCAGACCTTTCTGCAGTTGATGGTCGGCCAGTTTAGTGAAAGATGTCCGAAGTTTGACTTTTTTTTTGTTTTTGTTATTATAGTCAAGCCGCCTCCATCAATTCGAAAGAAAAACATTATTAATTAGAAAAAAGAAACAAGATTCCATTAAACAAAAAGATGTTTTGATTGCAATCTGAACCTTATCATATTGTCTATCATGCTTTAAAACAAATCATCCAAAGTACAATTCGGCACCCGTATGATTTTGTAAATAATTAAATTTTAATAAAAGTAAAAACCAAGTATCAACTTATTATCTCAACGTTTGTCGAATTGAAATTCGAACAATAGATTGAATATGTTTTTGGATGAGTGTAATGAGCTTTTTAAATGGTTCGATTTTATTTTCTATTAATAAAAAGAGGGAGTATGTCCATATATCTACTGTTTAAATTGTTCAAAAACTCGTAATTTTTTAACACCTGTTACGCTAAATTACTTTGTTGTCCTTTCATCCTCAATTCCTACTTTCTCACTTACCCACCTTTAGTTTACAGTTTTGCTATAAATACAAGAAAAATTTTGATAGAATTCTTATAGAAAGACAATTGACAGTTTTTCATTGGTTTATGATACAACAAACATAGAAAATGTACCATACGGATGATATCAAAGACACTTGTATCATTTTTGTCAATAATTTTCTGTACATATGAAATTTTACATTAGTTAAATGTAACAAGTTGCACGACGTTACAATTAGTGCGAATAGTTACAGATAACAATTTGGCTATATAGACAAAGAAGTCAATTTCGACGAGTTGACTAATTCCGCCACCATTTTATAACCGTACAATATCCCTATTTTATGACTTGAATAGTCCAATTAAGCTGGCTGCGCATGACTGGAATTCGGCAAGGAGATCACCAGACGCGTACGGAATGCCAATCGAGGAAGAGAGATTCTAAATGTAAGAATACGGTTTTTGACACTATCGTGAAAATGGAATGTGTTGCATTATGGATTGGACAAGAGAAAAGTGAGAGAAACTCCCCGTTTTTTCCCAACGATCTTGTTTTCTTTCGACGATTCTAAGGACTACAGGGTATCGTTTTCATCACCAAAATATTAGAGGTAAATCTAGTTTTCCCATGGTAAGCATGCTTCAAATATTAGAATTAATAAATATTTATGGGTCAATAATGAATTTTTAGTCAACTTTGATAGAGTCGGTTCCATGTCTAATTAAAATTGTTAAATAGGCTATAATTAATCATTGTCAAAGGAGTTTACAATAGTATAACAAGTTGATCAAATGGACATTTATGTGAATTGAAATAAGTTTCTACTCTCTAGAGAGAGTTTCATGAAAAGCTTTAAATGAGTCTTTAGGTTGCGTGTTTAAACAATTGATAATAAATTTCACATTGAAAAGATGGGGAAAAAAAGGTAAGCTAGTTTATAAAGTAATCTACTTCCTCGAATAGTAATTATGTATAATCCCGTACTCGCCATTGGGGCAAAGGCTAGGCTAGCCTCGTGAAGAGAACATTTGACACTTTAGAGGCACATTGGGTGTTGGGTATGATATAGACGGGTATGATGTCTTGAGAAGATTTGCTTCAACATATCTCATTTGATTTTACCTGTTTAAGGGTCTGTTTGACATATTTTTTGAAAAGTAAAAATAAACTTTTTGAGGTTCAAAAGCAATTTATGGACTTGTTTGGTTAATTTCATGAAAGAGTTTTAGAAGAATTTTTAAAGGAAGTTGTACTAATATGATTTTCTGTAAAAGTACTTTTAAAATGGGAAATATTTTAAAAAAATAATTTTCGAACAAAAATTAATATAACTTTTTTCAAAACATCTTATACAGGAAGAAGAAGTCAAAACACAAGTCATCTCAAACAGGCCCTAAATCTCCTTATTTTCTGTCCAAATTCTATTCTATATTCGACAATCAATTAAAACCTATCAAATGTAATATAGCGTTGAATATTCAACTATATATGCAAGATGGAGATGTGATTTTATTAGAGCAATCACTACATTGATATGTAAGAAGTATGGCTTTAGAATTATGTAGAGGGCAAAGGGAAAGGATGCATTTTTCGACATTGTTTTGAAATGGATATGTGCAATGTATAAGAAAAGCTCGTCATCTTCATCTTTTCATGTTGATCTTATTTCTCTTTCGACGATTCCTATGACAAAAGGGTGTCATTTTCTTCACCAAAATATTGGAGGTTTTTAAAGGATAAATATCACATCGAATAAAAATAAAAATATAGACCAACGTATAAAGATTTGGGCTACTTCTCTCAATGATGTTGACCATTTAAGATGGAACTTTAAATCTTAATATGGTATCAAAATTCATTAAACTTCAATAAGTAATTCGATCTGATTAAAACTAAAAAAATGAGAACGCGATTTCAATATTGATTTGCTAATGAGTCGCCGTCTTATGGGAACATGTTAAGAAATAAATCACATGTTGAATAAAGATGAAATATAAATCAACTTATAAGGGTTTGTACTATTCTCTTAATAATGCTAATCTTTTAAAAATGAAACTCCAAGTCGTAATAGAAGTAAATCTAGTATTTTCACGGTAAACATGCTATAAATGTTAGAATTAATAAATATTATTAAATAATGTTGTTTAAAGTCGTTTACTATTGTAGTTGCGATATATATGTGTCGGTTAATGATTTGATGTATGAGACAATAAAAGCTGTAACATTAATGCATCAAATTACTAATTGTCACATGCATGTCGTAGGGCGACTGCAATAGTGAACTACTACAAATATCATTACTCAATATTATTGCGTTAGCAATGAATTTGCAGTCAACTTTGATAGACTTTTTTATGCTTGTTCCATGTCTAATTAAAAGTGTTAGATTAGGCTATAATTAATGATTGTCAAAGGAATTTACAACATGATTAAGCTCTGGTTTGAGACCCATATTTTTTTTCATCAAAATGCATTTTTCTAAGGTGATTTGACCTCATTTAAATTACAAAATTTTCAATAAAATAATATTATATGCAAATCAAATTAAAAATCTTATTTTTTAACTACACATTCTCCATCATAACACTATTGCAAAATGCAATTTTAGAAAAAAAAAATGGAACTCAAACAACCCTTAAATGGATATTTATGCGAATTGGAAGAAGTCCTTCTCTTTAGAGAGTTCCATGTGAGAAATTTAGCATGTGTTTGGGCCCCATTTTGGAGAAATTATAAATTTTGGTATAGTGAGTGATGAAAAATGTGTGGTTGAAAAATAATGAAAAATTTTAAATTTGTGTTTAATATTATTTTATTTAAAGAATGTGGTTAAAATTAAGAAAAAGAAATTTTTTTAAAAAATAATGGGGCCAAACACTAGCTTAAACGAGTCTTTTGATGATGAATTTTATGGTGAAAAAGATAAAGTGAACTAGTTTATTAATTACAATAATGCTATATATACATTTATTTTCTTACATTGTTGACCCCAAAAAATGACTCAACAGATGTCGGGTCAGCTCTTGCCATGTCAAGCACGATTTCGGCGCGTTTTTGTCGAGGCAACGACGATAATCGGTTGGAACTGAGCGCGGGAGGCACTTTTTGGCAAGAGACGAAAATCGTTCAGACTCCGACAAGTAGAACGGGAGACAATTGCGCTAACAACAATCGTCGAATATGAATCAAAATGATCTATATAATCACCATACGGGAATATGTCGAAAGATAGATGAAAAGCATGTATATGTTTATGTATTGTATCTTCGAGTTTGTATGGAGTTCTTAAGAGTTTATATGTATTCTCAATATTCTCAACCAAATCTCCAATCCCTTTTTAGTTATAAGAAGAACTTATTTATGCTACGTTGGCAGACGTGGTATTCGTTGGATCAGAACCACGTGACCTCATCTCCTTAAGAGGAGCATCACATCAACGTCATTTCCTTACATTTAATTTTTGACAAGAGTTCTGCCGTCCTAGTTGTAGGCTGACACACTGGCACCCTTTATTACTGATGTCCCATCAATCACTTCTAAAAGATTTCTAAATCTATTATGGGGAACAACGTCGACTTCAACGCGGAATAAGGTCAGCTTCGGTTCGAGGGCCCCATGCAGCTGGGAGGGGCTTCTGCATTGGCATTTGAGGACTTCGGCCGGACTTGTTAGAAGGACCTCGTCAACTCTTCTACTTGACCTTTCTGGTTCCCGGCTGATTTTTGTCCACGTGGACTGACTGCTTACGCAACTATCAACATGGCAGTGTTAGCAAGACCTCAGAATTGGAGGGGTATACACACATGAAAAATATTTTTTTAAATTGTTTAATAATGTGTTATCATGCGACACAATATAAATAATAATGTAAAAGATAATATACATTTAGCATGAATCATGGTTGTATAAAGTAACATACTTCCTTGAGTTGTAATTATGTACTGCACTCCATGCTCGCCAATAGCGCCAAAAGGGTGGGCTAGCCCTGTGAGGGGAACATTTGACACTTTAGGGATGCATTGGACGCTGTGTATGATCTAGACAGTTATACTGCGTTCAATTTAAAATTAAGCAATCAGTATTCAAGATTTTCCAAGCTTTTAGGGCTCATAATCATTCCACCAACAGAGTACAATCAAGTTCCAGTTTACCCAACAAAGTTAGTATAATATGATACTAATTATTGGTTACAGAGTGTTGTATCTTGAGATTCTAACATATTGCTATAAAGTTAGCAGGACCCCACTTCTTGAACAATCCCCCTGGAAACGAAATTTGTTATGTCACTTGATTTTATCATCGTTTAAATTTCCTTAAAATTTTGTCGAAATTCTACTCGATATTCGATAGTCGACTAAAACTATGAAACCTATAGGGATTGAATATTAAACTACATATGCAACGTCCATCAATTATTTTAATAGAACAGTGGAATAAGTATGAGTTTAGAATTGTGATGAGGGCAAATGGCAAGGATGCGATTTTTGACATTGTTGTGAAATGAAATATGTCCATTGTGGAGTGAATAAGAGAACAGTCATAGAAGCTCGTCTTCTTAATCTTTTTTTCACACCAATCCTATTTCTCTTTAGATGATTCTAATGACTATAGGGTATTATTTTCATCACCAAAATATTAGAGGTAAATCTAGTGTTTACATGGTAAACATGCTTTAACTGTTGGAATTTATAAATATTTATGGATTAATTACGAATTTTAGTCAACTTTCAGAGGCTTTTTAGGTCGGTTCATGTCTAACTAAAAGTGTTAAATTAGGCTATAATTAATCACCATCAAGGGAGTTTAGACCATCTCTAAAAGACCCTTTATCTTTAAAGAGTATATTTGACGAATCATGCTATATGTACAATGATTATTGAACATAGAAACTTGCGAAGTTATTAAATTCAACCTCGATATAATACAAATAAGAAGTGGGTTTAGCTCGTAGATAGTTAAACTAATTGCCTATTTTAAAAAGTAAAATAAAGAGTATTTTGAAATCTAATTTTACGATTTGACCCTTTAACATAATGAGCATTTCACTTTTAAATAATCTATTGAAGATGTTATTACAATTGTATAATAAATTCATTAAATGAACATTCATGCGAATTGGAATAAGTCTCAAATTTATGGAGAGTTTGAGAGTTCCATGGAAAACTTAAAAGTCTTGTTAATATCTTAAATAAGTGATAATGAATTTCAAGGTGGAAAAAGTAAACTAGTTTATAAAGTAAGCTACTTCCTTGAGTTGTAATTATTACGAGCCTTAGCTGCTGTACCCCATGCTCGCCACTAGGGCCAAGAATCATGCTACTTGTTCAATTTTTGTTGATAATATTGGTTGACAACATCTTACTTGATAGCACCACATTCATCCATTTTAAAAATTGTTAAAAACTAATTTTTTACATCAAACACTCAAATTTTGACAACACGTAATTGTGAACCATGTTTGTACAACTAGCTTTATTGCTAGGGCCAAAGGCTAGCCTAGCCCCACGAAAAGAATATTTGACAATTTAGAAGCGCATAGGGCACTCGGTATGATCTAGACAGCTATATTGCATTCAATCTAAAATCGAGCAATTAGTTTTCAAAATTTCCAAGCTTTTTTAGGGTTCACAATCATTTGAACAACGTATTACAATCAAGTTCTGATTCACCCGACGAAGTTAGTATAACGCGATACTAATTATTAATTATAAGGTTGTATCTTGAGATCCATCTTGACTATCATGTTAGCATTGGGGTAGGAGATGAAATTTATCTTAACAAGATTTGCTTCAACATACCTCATTTGATTTATCATTGCTAGCATTGTTTAAACATCCTTAGATTTCATCGTAGTTCTAATTGATATTCGATAAACTTAAATACCATTGAATCGTATTTTGATGTTTAGGTAAAACTTGAACAGATAAGAATTCTCAAAATATTGAAGAGAAATTATAATTTGCAAGCCATTTATGTTTGTCGTGATTACCTAAATGAAGGACTTATTTTGGTAAATAATATTAAAAATAAAAATTCCAAATATAAATATCCTTGTATTCTTATTAGCCAAATTGATAGAAACAGTTAGTTGACCAAATAATTCACATTGACCATAATCATGACTAATTTTAAAAGGATAAAATTGTAATTTTACATTTTTTTAACAAAAAAAATAATTACAATATATTAATAATTAAATAAAAAACAAAACCCACCAAAATCGGCACCCACCGAAATCCCACCCATCAAGAATCACCACCACCAAAACCATTTGAAGACAACCTTTAAAACCCATAGCTGCAATTAGAAATCGAAGCTTCAATTGCCATTATAGTTGTCGGCTTTTGCCACTCACGCTGGCAACCCACTCCCTTCAATTTGGTTACTACTTTGCTATGGGTCGGCCTTCAGTTTGGTTTCTGCAAACTTTATTTTGCAGAAATTTTGACTTTTAGGCGAAAAAAATTAATACTCAAATTCTTAAATTATAAATTATGTTTGAATTTCTGAGGATTTGTATTATATATTTTTTTGGGGTTTAATCACTCTGCAATAATCTTGTCTTGGACTCGAATATGTGATTTGTGGTACACCAAAATAGTACTTGCTTTTGTATGTGTTGGTGGTTTTGGGAAAAAAGGAGTTGGGGAAGGAGTAAATGGAGTGGAAGGTCTTTGTTTTGATTTTTTCTTTTTAGATTTAATTATTAATATATTATCACCCTATTTGAGCCAATCGTTCTTCCAAAAATGCATTTTAAATAGTATTTTGATGGAAAATATATGATTAAAAAATAAGAAATTTTTTTGAATTTGCGTGTAATATTATTTTATTGAAAAATGCGATTGAAAATAAGAGAAATAAAAATATATTTTAGAAGAATGTGTATCAAATATGGTGTATAATTGTTTTTTTATTGAAAAATATAAAGTTTTCATTTTATCATTTTAAAATTAGCCAAAATTATGGTCAATGTTAATTCTTTGGTCAACTAACAGTTTCCATCCATTTGGACTTCAACTGCAAGTTTTTGAAAGATTTGACATCGTGAGTGGTACAAATGAAATGTTTGGGTCAAATTTGCATAAAAGTGAAATGTTTGCCGTGGCTACAATTTTCCCTAATTTTATTGATGGTCGAAAAATTTGTGGACTCTCATCAACCTTTGTATACGATATTTCTCTTTAAAAAAATTAACAATTCAGAGCCTGTTTGATTCTCATTAATTCAGAAAAAATGAGTTTTGAATAGTACTTTTAGGAGAGTGTGTGGTTAAAAAGTAGATATTTTTTTGATATAGGTGTAGAATATTTTATTATGTGTATTTGTGGTTGAAAATGATCATTATTAAATCATAAATAAATTAATGTTTTTCAAGCGGGCACTCAATTAGCTTAGTAAGGTGTATGAGATGGGAAGTTGAGCACCGCACAAGCTTCAGTGCTTAAATAAAAAATTTTAAACCCTAAAAATAAATAAGAACTTGTTTAACGAGATTAAAATCAGATTTTTAGTATAATTGGACAGAAGTTGATAAAATGTGTGGTTAAAAAGTCGTGAGATCCATAAAATATATAGTTAAAATTAATTGACTTTAATTTAAATTAAAATTTAGATTTTAATTGATACCAAACAATGCCTAAATTAATTTCTTCCTTTTAATTGGCCAAGTTAGCGGGGCATTTCTCAAGCCATTTAGGCTCCATACTCACTCATCTGATAGTTCAAGATGGTCTGATTGATAAGACTTAGAATATGACTCTAATTTCGCGGGTATTTTTAGAATTAAAATAGAAATATTATTCCCGTCAATGATTGAATAGAAGAGGAAACTTGAAGGTTAAAGATGAAAAAGAGTTTTCCTCTAGATCCATTTGATAATATGTTTGCATAAGGGTAGAGGTGACAATCGAGTCGAGTGGCTCGTCGACTCGTCAAAAAAGAGTCCGAGCTTGCTCGGGCTCGTCGTTTATTACGAGCCACGAGCCGCTCAACTTGTATATATAAAAAAAATTTTAAAAAGAAAAGAAAAAATTGACGGAACGGTTACTGAAAAATTCAGTGACCGTTTGGTCACTTATAATTTAATATGTTTTCTTCATTTTCTAATTTTCTTCCCCTATAAATACCCATCTATTACAATATCTTTTTCTCATCAAACTTACTATCAATATTAATCTCTCATTCTCTATTTTACTCTCTACAATTTACAAATCAATATCATTTATTCATTCTATAATCATCTTCTACATTTTTTTTTACATTATTATCTTGATTTTACAATTCATTTTATACACTACTACATAATTTTCATTCACTTCTCAATTCTACATTCCACTTCAAATTTTCAAAATTCAATTTCTATTATTCACAAATGGATTAACGATCGTTTGTTGAAAACTTGTTCGGTGTCGGAAGCGAAACATCTGCCCAAAATCAATTTGGAAATGAATTCATCGGTCTAAATGAATTACTCATTCCAGAAAATATTCAAAATTTCGAAGTTTATGAATGTAGTCATCGAATTGATTTAGATGACGTTGATGTTGATCCTAGTGTTCCAATTGATTTGAAATAAGATGAAAAACTTACATTAAATATTCCCGATACAAGATGGAAGAGAAAGGGGAAGAAACAAGCAAAATGTAAGGACCATTTTAAATCGGTTCAAATTGGTTGTGTGGTCAATGGACTTTTAGAAACTAAAGCAATATGTAAATACTGTCAAAAATGACGGCATGACAAAAAGGCATTGAAACTACCCACCTCAAACGTCACTATAAAAACTGTGCGGCCAAATATGGGCTTCTTCCAATTGGTCAAACGCAACTACAATTTGGTACTTCAAACGTCGGTGCTATTATTACGCTATTTTCTACATGGATGTATTTGGAGGAGGAAACTCGAACGGAAATGGTGAAGTGCGTTGCCGTAACGGAGTTGCCATTAGCAATAGTGCACAACCAACATTTCGTAAACTACGTCAAACAATATCTTCAATTGAGGTACGTTGGGGTAAGTCGAAATACTCTTCGTTCTGATACAATTGAATATTTTCTTAATGCAAATAAACTATTGATTGTGGATTTAGAAAAATATGGGAGTGTGATATCTTTAACTTCGGATATATGGGAAGAGATTAATAAGAAATGTTATATAGCTGCAACTGCACACTATATAGACCCAATTTGGGTCATGCAAAAAAAATTATTGTTTTTAAAATTACGAGTACCCACACAACATCCAAACTATATTTAATATTATTATGAATATTATTAAAGAGTATAAATACGAGAGTAAAATTCGTTCTTTTACGTTCGACAACACTAGTGTGAATAAAATTATTATCAATAAATTGCATAGAGTATTTCAACCCGATTTCAGTGGTTATTTATTTCATATTCGATGTGTATACCATATTTTTAATTTAATAGTACAAGAGGGTTTAAAACATGTTAATGGTGAAATTAATCGAATTAGGAATGTACTTGTACATATCACGATTACATCTAGTAGAAAACAAATATTTGAAAATTTTTGTGAAGATGGGATGACGCATACAAATTTTTTTTATTACTGATGTAGGCCATAGATGGAACTCAACTTACTTATTATTAAAACTATGTGAAGATTTTGAACATTTAGTTACTGAATTTTATAACAATAGGTATGTTAGAAACGAAGATGATACTATTTTGAATGAATCCGATTGGAATATAATTTTTAAAATTAAAATTTTTTTGACAAGTTTTTATAATTTTACAAATATATTGTCTGATATTTATTATCCCACTAGTTATATGATTCTTGAAGGTCTTTTATAATTGTTAGGACTTTTAAGAAATTTCAAAATGATCCTAATTTTCATGTTATATATTTCATTGAATTAAAATTTAGAAAATATTGAGAAGAATTACCTATATTATTTCATTTAGAGTGCGTCATGGACTCCTGATAAAATTTATCGGATACTAAATTTGTAATTGATCAAATTTCAAATATTTTAACTTTTTATGTACATATTACTTATAGAAATTTGGAACAAATATTACGTGAAATGTATGAATTATATACTTCACGAATGGGTACACACATTACTCGTGTACCTACAACTACTTCTCCCACTAATATAACAGATGATGACATTGAAGTTTTAAATTTATTCGAAAATATGAACTTCTATAGATATGATTCAACAGCATATGCATGTTGTTCATCTAGTAGTAGTATTAATAGTAGTAGTTTATTTTCCACTGCATGTACTCAAACTTCTAGTAATAGTCCAAATGAGTTACCATCTGGATTAATTGATTACTTTAGTCATACTTTACCTACTAAAAACAGTTAGGAAAAGTTCAGAAGAGATAATTGAATTCTAGCAAAATTATGAACGCCGATGACCAGTAGTTTCTGCAATGGCAAAAGATCTACTAACACCTTCGGTTAGCACTGTAGTTTCGGAGTCTTTTTTTTTTGTGTAGGGAAGAGTGTTCACTCTGAGGTCAGAAGTAGACTAAAAGAAGATATTTTGGAAGCGTTAATGTGCATGAAGGACTAAGAAGACGCTAATTATCGAATTCAAGATAAATATGTTGAAATTTCATGTAATCAAGTAAGTGATATTTAATTTCACTGTATTCATCACAAAATTTTTATTTTCATACTTTTATAATTTTTTTAAAAAGTTGTACACATAACAAGTTGTTCGTGTACAATTTTTAACTCCGCCTACTCGATATTGAAGTAGCCGGTTCCAAACCTAGATAAAGGATGATAGTTTATCTTTTTTTATTATTTTAAAAAATAAAATTGTTTTGAAAAATGTATATTTAAAAAATTGTTTTCAAAATATATATATTAGGTTTAATATAGTATAAAATGGTAAAAAAAAAAACTCAATCTTTAAAAAGGCTACGATCAAAATATATTTTGTAAAAAAACTTTTAAATATACATTTCTTTAGAAAATGTGTGTGTGTGTATTTTAGGTTTAGTAGTAAAAAAAATTTAAAAAAATGGACGAGCCGACGAGCCAAGCGGCTCGCGAGAGGCGAGCACCAAAAACCCAATGAGCCCACGAGCTCATATGAGCTCTTACAGGTCGAGCCGGCTCGACTCGGTCCATTGCCATCACTACATAAAGGTACAAAATGTAGAGAGAGCAACGAAGGAACAAAATGAGCCTAAATAAAAAAGAGTTCCAATTCAATTTGAAGCTCTGTTTATTGCTATTTTTATCAATTTGAAAGTGCTATTTTTATCATTTGAAAGCTCTGCCAATTCCTAAGTTGGCCCAACCCACTATTTGAATTATAATTAGTGAAAATTACACAAAATCAGGATTTTAAAGTTTCAATTTCAAATATTAGATATAAACTTTAGTTATATAAAAATCAAATATTAATTCATCTCTATCTAAATTATAATTATCCAAACCATAAAAATCCCAAATCATTTATCATATCTTCATTCTCTCTCTCTCTCTCTCTCTCGTTGTCTCTCTTGTCTCTCTGTCTCTCTCTCATCTTCCCCTCACAAGGTCATTGTCGTCGAAGACTTCGTAAGGTCGCCCAACGCTACTGTGAACGGTAGCGTCGTGATTTGTGCATTGGTGGTTCGTCTTTTTTATGAGGTGTGCGGTGGTTTTAGGTGCGATGGTTGGGGTTGGGTGCAGTGGTTTCCGATTTAGAGGGGTTTTTTTTCTGGTTGTTGGCGTAGTGGTGGATCTGTGTTTTAATGGTGGTTGGGTGGTGGTGTGGTGGTCGATGACAACAGCGGAGATAATGGTAGGATTGGGGATTTTTTTGGGGTTGTAGGATAGGGGGTGGTGGTGGAGGTCATGTCGTTTTGGTGGTGGTGTGCGTTAGGGCGCGAGGTAGTGGTGGTGGTGTAGATATTGGGTACAGCACGTTGTGGTCGACGGTAGTAAAGTGTAGATGGTAGTCACGGTGGTGGTGGCATTGACGGTAATGGATTTGAGGAAGTGTGGTTGTGTTGGCAGCGGTGATGTGGGCGGTGTTGGTGAGGTTGTGTGGTGGTGCGGGTGGATGTGGTTTTGTTGGCGGCGGCGATGAGTTTGCCGCGATGGTGGTGGAATGGCGTAACAATGTGGTGGTATTTTCTGTGATGTATTGATTAGTTTGAGGTGGTCGTGTTGCCGTCGAGAGGGGTGGTGGTGGTTTGGCGGCGAAAGTGGCGGTGCTGCTGCTGGATGGAGTGGTGCAAGTCGTGACTTATAATATTTGTGATATTTGACCGATAAATAAATTGTAACGTATAAATTGTTTATTTGTGATCGATGAACAAATTGTGACCTATAAAATTTTTGAATTGTGACCGTAAAATAATTTGTAAGATATAAAATTTTTGTTTTTGATCAATTAATAATATGTGATCAATTATATGGAATTTGTGACCAAATTATATGGAATTGTGACTTTAATATATTTAATTAATAAAATATATGTTTAATTAATTAATTTATAAATAAAATTTAAAACCATCTGAAATTTGAAATTTTAAACTTAAGTTCTTAAATTATAAATTGATAATAAAATATATGTTTAATTAATTCATTTATAAATAAATTTTGAAAAAGTCTTAAGAATAAAATTTTAAACCTTGATCTCTTAAATTTGAAATTGGTGAAACTTAACATTTTAATTAAATATTCCCTTATAATTATTGACAAATGAATTCTTGCAGGAAAATTGCAAAGGGGATTCCTAATCTACGACTCTTGTATAAGTTAGTCATTAGCCTTTAATTTTTTGAAATTAAAATTTTTAACATTTCAAGTTTGTAACATTATGGTCTTTAATCGGTTTTTGTCTATTTATCTTTAGAAAATGTTAATTTTTTTTTTAAAAAAAGACAATTATAGTTTTATTTTTAATTAAAAAATACAATGTTTCAAAAGAAAATACCAAGTAAACTAAAAAATGTGAAGACAATGAGAAAAAAGGGCCTCGACGACAAGAGAGCTGGAGTGACCAAGAACATAGAGGGTGAAGTGTCAAATCGAACGAGTTGAATTGAAGATGGTTTCTTAGGTGATTATAGAAGCGTGCTAGGGTAGGACTCTCAAAAAGTGTAAAAAAAAAAGGTGAATTTATTTTGTTTCTTTTTTCATTTTAAAATTTATTTGTATTTGTGAATTTCATCCCTAAACCTGAGCTCCACCTATTTTGTACATACATTTTAATTATGAAGTAAAATGTAGGAATTGCAGCCTTTTAAACACCTGAACACGATTTGTATTCAAATCCTAAACTTAGCTCTACTCAACCCTTTAACTCGTGATCCTCATGAGCTGAGCCGAACACAAGTTAACTCACTTTTTTATATAAAATTTGATATGATAAACACAAAATAAGCAAAGTTTGTGAAGAAATCGATGAAGTAAAAAAAAAAGAGAAAAAACGAGCCATCCACGAGCCCAAACGAATTGTCCCATAAAAAAAATGAGCTCAACTAGATTCATGACTCATCTCAAGATAAGCCATGGGTCAAGCGCGAGAAACTAAAAAAGGATAATGCTACACAAACATAATCCTATACATAGGGGTGTCCATAATGGACACTCGGCGGCCGCCTATTAGAGGGTTGTCGGGTGGACACCCCTATGTACTCCCTTATAGGGATCTATTTGTGTACACGAATGTTCTGGTTTTGGAGTGCAAGTTTTATATAAACCAAAAGTGTTGAAACTGACGTCCTCTCTTTCTACTCTTAAAATCACAGCATTGGCACACATCGGATCCAGATACCAGACCATAAGGCAAACCGTAAATTCCAACCGTATTACCAGTCGGATTCGGGTCACAAACCAAGAGCCAGAATAAGAGGAGGAGTATAGCACAATTAACAACCAAAGTTCGCAACATTGGGTCGGATCCGAATGTCGGGGGATCCGAGCATGGAAATGTTACAGGAGTCGGGTTGGGAGGAGCTCCGGAAAGAAGCCCGGAAGATCGAAGGCGATCTCGACGTGAAGCTCTCATCTTATGCTAAGCTTGGCGCTCGCTTCACCCGAGGAGGTACTTCATAAATTTTTAATTTTCTGATATTTTTTTTGTGAATTTTTTATTTTTGTTAATGGCGAATGGTTTCTGATTTTATGCTTATATAGGTTGGTCATAGATTTTTAATGGAAATATATAGTGTAAAATGATATAAACTTTGATTTTGCTTCGAGTTAAGTTCGCCTGTTTAAGTACTTTTTTCAACCGTACGGTGTGAAGAGAAATGCGTGACAAATGATGTGGAAGTGGAGCGTTGAACAGACACGTGTAAATTTTTCCTTGTGCTGGTGATTCTTTGGAAAAACTTGGTGAAATTGACTATACATTATTTGTACTTCTGTGGTCGTGTTGGTTTCAGATAATGACCGCCCTTCAAAAATTATGTCCCTCGGAGAAATTCATTATAAGCTACTAATGAGGTTAACATGTGCGGAAATCAGCATTACTATGCCATATTTAGCAGCAATATAAGCCAACCAGTTACAGTTTACTAATGCCTCAAATGTTTCTACCCAAAAGTGAATTGAGATTGAAAACCAAAGAGCTCTTTTCGTTGAAAATCTGACGAATTTCCAGGGCTTGACTGCCTCAAATGTAGTATAGCCAAAATATTAGACTAGGATCCTCTTTTAAATTATTTTATCTATATTATGTGTGTTCTTGTCCAAGTTAGGACTTGGGATTCCCATGATCTTAAATACACAGAATATAGCTTAATAGATGTTTCAAGCGATGACAATACCAGACCGGACCAACTAGTTTGTCAATGCTTGTGCGCTTTTCAAAACATTGGTTTCAAGCAGATTATTATTACTAGTCCATGTAAATATTTTTATACGATGTCCTTTTGGTTCATGAATGTGCCATTATGTCATCCATATAATTGTATGGAGTTTTTGTACTCAATATTTGAAGCTCTAAGCTTGCTTTTCTTAGGATAGACTGGGAAGGTGTTCTTATTATGCTGATTCAAGGATTATGCTTGAATTTAACCAGATATATCTTTCTCAACTATTCAGTAGGCTTGAAAACTGAGTTTGATGATCTTTTTTCACGTGGTAACATTTTCATCATGGCAAGACCATAAGGCATTAGCAACAGGGCATCTGTCCAATCACTGACCACATTACAAATTTTTAGCATACATGCTGTTGAAGCTTAAAAATTTTATCCCCCTCGTGTTATTACCGAGTAACACACTAAAATTCTGCTCTTTTTAATTTTTCTTTTTATCATATTCTTTGAAGGGTATAGGTGTCAAATAGGAAGTCTCTCAATCATGCTCCATCGACCCTGTTATCAATTTAGATAGACGATAAAGAATTGACGCTGTTGAGGACTATGGCTATACTCAATAAATCAAGGGGGTTAAGTGCAGCAATTGCAAATGGAGAGAGAAGTTCATAACTAGGCAATAGTTTCAGGGGACAGAATGTAATTGCCCCTAGTTTGTAAGATATAGCAAATTCAGACTTCCTGACTAATTTGCATTATGCCTTTGCCTTTTGAATTCCTATCAAGTAACATCCATGCTGTAGTAAATACTTGGTATAAAGTTGCCTCGTTTTTCTTTAATGAAGAGATCCTCGGTTCATACAGGTATGAGCTTTTCTGTTAGCTTTGAAGTTTGTCTTTCTAAATGATTAAGCTGTTATTTAGGTAACGTGGATGCTGGTTCACCAATGGTTGGGTCCAGCAGATCATGGAAATCCATGGAAATGGAGATTCAATCATTGCTTGAGAAGCTACTGGATATAAATGATGCTATGAGTCGATGTGCTGCATCTGCTGCACCTACTACTTCAGTTTCTCAAAAGCTTGCAAGGCACCGGGACATTTTACATGAGTTTACCCAGGTTACTTACTCTCAATTGTTGTAATTTAGCCAGTTAATTTCTGATTGTAATGTGTTCGCCAGGGAATAGTGATAGGGATGAAAACATAAGAAAAAAATAAATTCAATTCACTGAGCAGCTTCTTAAACCAGCTTGATTCGGATTTCAACTTATGCTACTTCTCTCTTTTGTCATCTTAAACTTAGTCGATAAGTGATTTTCGGATTTCTGAAATTGATATGAAAGAGAAGTATTCATCTATTGGATCTGATTGAGGATTGAATAATATTTTCACAGATTATTAGCTCGTGAAAGAGAATTTATGAAAAATAAAAGTAGCATACAGCACTATATCTTATACGTGCACACATACTTGTAATAAGAAAACTTCTGGTTGTTCCATCCTCCTTTGGTTACTCAACTGTCCTCAATTCCCGGGTTAGAACATGAATTGCAGCCTTAGAAAATAGAAACTAGAATAGTAGATTTTCGAACTGACATGGCACTGTGAAGCTTTTCTGCACATTCCTTGTTCATGTTATTCTATGATTTACAACAAACCTTCTTGTACCGCTTGTTGTTTTGGTTTATTATTTCATCCGTTTTCTATCTTCATTATGCTGGAATTGACTTTCAGACACTTCCTTAGGAATATAGACGCATAAAAGGAAACATTAACTCAATGATGGAACATGCAGAACTACTAAGTTCTGTAAGAGATGATATCAGCGAGTACAAGGTCAGAATTTTAGTTAATAACTTATTGTGGTGAAATTTGTTGCTAATGTCTCGTAAAATCATAGTTTGCATCTATGCAGGCATCTGGAAGTATGTCCCCAAAAATGCATTTGCTGCGGGAGAGAGGTGCCATACATGGAAGCATATCTCATGTGAAACTTCAATTCTCTTCAACAATTGTCTCATTGTTACATTTTCAAAAGAATATTTATTATTATATGATGTACCAACAACTTAACATCCTGGGCAATCGCACTAAAATAACCTTGCAGTTTCTAAGAATTTCTGCCATTTAAGCAATTGAAACTTTGAACATGTATGTTGAGTCCATTGGCCAAACAAGTTAAGATGGTTTAATATTCAAACAAACATTCAAATTATAAGTTGTGAAGTTCATAATATCTTGGTAAAAACTTTACTAAAATAATTTTGTTCATCAGAACCCTGGATCTTTGTGCAAGTTCCGAGTGAAATTTACCTCCAATGACATGCCAAATTATGTTCAATCAATTGCACTAACTTTGCATGGTGCAATAGTGCATTATTACATGGAAGCGAGTCTTAACCATGTGATGATTTTTCTTATGATTTCATCCGCAACAAAATCTTAAGTTAAAATTTCTTCCCCTGAAGAAGGTTTATTATTGAATTAGTAACTTGTGATATTTAGGTTGTTGAAGTTTTCTGCTTCATTACATATGCATGGTTAGAATTGTGTAAAGAGATGAGCCAGTATTACCACTTCCTGTGTGCAACTATTCGGGTCTTGGATGATATTTAGAGTGTGTTTGAGCTACATTATTTTGAAAGAATATATTTTGAAATAGTAGATTAATGGAGAATGTGTGGTTGAAAAAGAAGAAAAAGTTATTGATATGATGGAAAATATTATTTTATTGAAAAATGTGTGGTTGAAAATGAGTAGAAGAATGTGAATGAAAAAAATAATGTGGATCAAACATGGGCTATTAGTTACTTTAAGTGAACTTTCATAATTAACAAAAATAGAATACAGGATCCTTTTATGATTTAGGGGGTGTTTGATGAATATTATTGATGAAATAATGTATTTTAAATATGATGAGAAATATGTGGTTAAAAAGTAAGAAAAAGTTATTGATATGATGGAAAATATTATTTTATTGAAAAATATGTGGTTGAAAATAAGTAGAATAATGATAATGAAAATTTTAATGTGTCAAACAGGGGCTTATTTTTGTTGACAACTTTTCTTTGGAGGATTAATGAATTTAAAAGCCCATTTTTGGATTATGTATTGCATTCAAGGCAAAAGGATTTTACATGTGAGATAGAGGAGGAATTCGAATCAGTACCCTTTTGCATCCAAATGGGGATAATTATGCATGTACATTCATCTTGTATGTTTCCATTGTTTCACCGTATTCTTGTAGGGCAGATTAAAAGTCTGCAATCGTTTGACAAACAAAGCCATAACTCTATCCCCATTTTAGTTTTCCGATGTTTCCATTGGATAATACTCGACAATGTTAAGAAAGGGGAAAGAAAGAGCTAAAATTTTGTTTGTCTTGTCATCGTGGATTTTCGTCCCTTGAATACTGCCTTTTGAGGTTCTTTTTATCATTGTGGTTGTGTTTTTTTTGTATATCTAAATAGCTTACAAGTTGGTTTTTTTATGCCTCTAATCCCTTTACCTAACTTCTATACAGATTGATGATGTGATTAGTCAAGCTCAAGCAACTAGGGCTGCATTGGGCTCTCAAAGGGCCTTGTTTGGGGATGTTCAAGGAAAAGTGAAACTACTCGGTGAAAAATTTCCTGTCATTCGCGGTTTAATAGGTAAATTTTCGAAGATTTATCTACTACTAAATTTCTTCGTTAAAATGATTTCCAATGTATTTCTTTCCGGATCCTCACAGGTTCAATAAGTAGAAAACGATCAAGAGATACTCTCATCCTGTCCGCAATTATTGCCGCTTGTACGCTTTTCCTTATTATCTACTGGCTTTCAAAGTAAGCAGAGAGACATCAAATTTGTTGCTATAACTAACTGAGAAAGAAGAAGCTTTGTAAGTCTTCGCAAGGAATTCTGCAGGTATAATTTGTTGAAACGAAATAATTTTCATTGCAATAATCTTTCTCGTTCTTTACATGTTTTTCATTTTTCATTTGCACTCTCTTTGTCATCGCTTTTTCTAAGTAAAGGTCTTAATGAACAAACTACTTAAGGCATGCGTTGTACGCAGTATTACATGTGACTTGACTATATGATGTAAACAAGAAATTATACACACCCAATAGAACTTTTGGCTAAATTTTTGCAAGAGAGCCAAAAAGCAAGCGTACCAAATGGCAGTGCCCAGCAACCAACAACATTGTTGCTCAAATTTCTTCGAGTCCTCCCATCGAACAAGTCAACCCGAAAACGAGCTCTCACAATAACCTCATATGCATAGAGTACTTCATTTCCAGCAGGAAGACATATTGATCTCGCTACTCTGTACACTTTAAGCCAGTGAGATAAACCTGTGATTGAATCACAGTCCTTCCAACTTTAAACCCCGGCACGACTGTGAACCCAACCTGAGACCTCGTCTTTCCCAAAAAGCTACATTTCCCCAAAACATCTTCCGTGTACACCATCGAAAAATCTACACCTCTCTCGACCTGAAATATCTCTACCACAGGATCAAACGAATAGGCCAATGTATGAAGCAACCATATAGAGCTCGCCATTCTAACAAATAACTCGTAAAATACGCTCAACGACTTCCATGAATCCAACACCTTTTCCTTCCTATCTAAGTTATTGAACAGCGAAGACTCCATATTCGGGTGAATCAATTCCTCGTACTTCTTTTCACAAAACCGCGAAAACTCACATTTTGGATTCATACTCAAGATTTCCATAGGATTACTCGCAACATGTTCGATTAGTTCTCTCAAATAACCATTATGAATTGTACTACTTTCAACATGTATTGAACCATTTCCATTACATGGTACTTGACTATCACCTAATCCAAAATCATTCATATCGAAATTCCTAAACATTCCCAAGCAAACATATGACAAAAATACGTACCGGAAATGTCCTTTTTTCGCATAATCAATGTCCGAATAAACGGAATTGGCAGCTTTCTCCAAATCCCATCCTGCTCTTCTCATCAAATCGATCAATAACTTTGTAAAACATCGCAGAGATTTAACCGAATCATTCAACATAGCCTCAAAAACTCCGATTGTTAGTAAAACGTCAGTACCAGCATCAATTTTTTTCCTTTTCAAATCCAATTGTTTTGATAAATTCAAGTTAAACCCCTGAATTTTGTCGAATTTTTTCCTCAAACCCAAGACATCATCATCTTTAGCATCAATCTCGGATTGCAATGAATTTACCATGGTCTCCAGAGCCCTGAGCTTGCTCTGATTCTCCTGCACCTGAAATTCCAAAAATGACCCAGCAGGAAACTCATATTCTACGGGCAAATCCGAGCTCCTTTTCTTGAAATTCTTGTAGATATTCTTCATTTCAGTCAATTTCTGAAGAATTGAGACGAGTGATTTATCAGCTTGTTCAAGGGCGTTTTGGTCAATTTGGGGAACATGGACCGTTTGGAACTGCAAATACGAGGCTTCGAATGAAGAGACGGTGGCGAAGAGTGAATGAATTACGGTCTTGGTCAGGTGGGCATCCGGGTCCGGGCCACAATCCCTGTCAGGCTTGATGACCACCACTTTCTGGTCGGGGATGAACTCCTCCGCAGAGTCCAACAAAGAGATGACGTCAGCATCAACGGCGGAGGCGGAATCTTGATTGTCGTCTTCGGCGAAGAGCTCGTAGGTCTTGGCCTTGACAGCAAGGGCGAATTTCTGGAACATCTCGGAGATTTGCGGTGGGGGTTCCATCTCCTGGAACCTATAGAGACAATTATATGTGCAAATTCTTAGTGGGGGTGCTTTGGATGACTTAGAAGGAAGGTATGTGTGTGTGTGAGAAATGGTGAAATATAGACTATTGACCTTTTTCCTATTTGGCTATTTCCTTTTCCATTTCCATTTCCATATCCGTACAACACATTTTGAAATAGTTAATTGATGAAAATTATGTTGTTAAAAATAAAAAAAAAGTTTTTAGATTACGTGTAATATTATTTTATTAAAGAATGTGTAGTTGATAAAAAGCGAGAGAAAAATAAATTATAATTTAATGGAGAATAATAGAGGCCGAACAGTTGAGTGAAGAAAAATGTTTGTGCCAAGATAATAGTTAATAGGTAAAGCATTCTTGTAGTATTAGTTAGATTTGAGATCAAGTTTCGTCTATTATTCATTTAATTGAAACTTATACAAATATTAGGTTTTGAGTAGAATTTTTTTTTTTAAAACTCAACCTACATATGAAAGAGAGCGTGTTAAAAATAAGAGATTAGAGATGGGTATATATGTTCATTTTTTATAGGTTAATTTTTTTTTGAAAGAATTGGTTAACAAATAATTACGGTTAATATGTTTGTTTTCCATAAAAAAATTAACTTAAATGAGCCATAACCGTACCATTAATTAGGTCAAGCCACCTTGATCAAATCTTAATCAATCATGTTATTTGTATAGAAAAATGCTATCAGAATTTTGCTAGAATACACTTGACAATTTTCATTCGATAATATGAAAAAAAAAAAAAAAAAACCAACCAAATGCTGCCACATCAACATTTGAAGAAATTCTGGCTCGTGTACAATGGAAATCCAATTTGAATAGCACGATTGCATAGTATATTACTCTCTTTATGGCCAGGGCAAGCCTAATGGTGGGGCCCAATGTAGCAACAACTATTGTAGTCAACAGATAATGATAAGTTGTATATTCCATCAAAAAGTTAGTCTACATGCCAAATTGGTCCCCAAAATGCCAAATTGGTCCCCAAAATGTGTAGGTTAAGGAAAATGGAGTGATGGGTGAATTGGTAATTCAATTTTCAAAGTCGTGGACAAAATTGGAAATGGGAATTCAACTATCAAATCTAAAACGTTTCTCTACTTTTTAATCACACATTATTTTAAAAATCACTATTCAATGTATAATTTTTCCCAAAAAATGAATGTCAAACAGATGTTTAAATTGACATGTCATTTTAAATTTGTTCTCATTAACTTCATCACTAACCCACCAAATTGATGACATGTTAATTTAAAATGACAGCGTCAATAATTAATTGGGCGAAACAACAAATTTGACAGCAGATCTCAACTCGGTCCCCCACATATTCATGCTGGAATTTTCACAGGGGATCCCCGTACATTCATGCTAGTAGCACAGGAATCCCGATTTTTATTTTTTTGGCAATCACATCCCTAAACTTACAGTATGGATTCTTTTGAACGATTTCTGCCAAACAATTTGTTTTAAACGTCTGTGCTTCATACATCATTTGATCCTTGTGGGTGTATTAGTCAATGATCTTTATTCTTTCAAAATATTTTTTTTAAATAGAAAAGAAAGAAAACGAGGAAAAAAAAAGAAGGAAAAATCATTGCCATCCTCGTTCAACCATTGTCCCAAGGTGCAAATTTCCCTTTTCCTTGTACTACTTCTCCTTGAGAGTAATGCTATTTTATCATCACTAATATCATCATATTTATGTGATAATGAATGATATATCCAAAAACATAGATCTCATATTCTATATTTATTTTTCATTTATGCAATTGTTTTGTTACATAAAATGACGATGTTCTTCGTGATTATGTTCTTTTCCCGTGCAAGACGAGGCCACGTGTATAGAAATATGTGGCACTATTTTATTGCTCCATTACCAACTAGTTTTAAGTTTGAAAATGTCAATCACATTATCCTCCACCATGCCTGTCTTTTTCCTCTCGGGAATTTTTATAATACCTTTCACTCATATATGATATAAATCTTTAGTCTTAGTGACATATTTCACATTATTAAACTCTATTAGTGCATAAATTAATGGCGTTATCATCGCCATCCCACGTTATCCTCGAGTAAACTATGTTTCTTATCTTTTTTAAGAGTTTAGCTATGCGTACATAACAGTGTACACAATGATGTCTATATTGGACAAATGACACCTCTTATTGGGAGCGCCACACAATGGTGTCTATAATGGACAAATGACACCTCCTATTGGGACCATAGACACCCCTTTTTTAAATTTATTGAAGTAGTATTTTTAAGATATTAATGTGTTGTATTGAACAAAATTAAACATGATAAAAAAAAAAGTAAAATATTATCTAGTGTGAAATTTAAGTGCTATTTAGTCTTCGTTTGATTCCCATTTTTCTGTCATTATANGCATTTCAAAATCTTACACGAAGCACTTCTACAATTTTAAATAAATATTCTTAGGGCAGGTTAGGTTAACGTGGACTCAACAAATATTATTGAGCTAAAATATGAATTGAAATTCAATGGGTTGAGAATTCTCCAAATAATGAAAAGGACATTGTGCTTTGTTAATTTTAATTAAAGCAGAATTCTAATTACGTTCATGTCGTTATCCAATTTATTGGAGTCTAGACATAATACCACTAGATTTCATTAAATAAACCGACTAGATTTCATTAAATGAACCGTCTAGATTTCAAGTTACTCGAAGAATTGATTTATATTTTTATTGTGACCTAGATCACTTCGAGTAAATTTAAAAAAAAAATGGCGCAAGAATATAGTTGTCGCTAATGGTTTTGATAAGGGTAATTGCTATGCCGTGGGTTGGAAGGAGCTCGAGAGGCATAAGAACTTAATAGGAATGAATAGACTATGAGCTATGTCGATATCAAGCGCCCTTATTTGTCTCTATACTCTGGTTAGGTAATCTAATTTCTATCACGGCGGTAATGTGATTACAAGTTTATGATGTTTACATGCTTATTAGTGAAGAAATATATCTAGGAAATAAATAAGATTATTGTCATCGTCAATAAAGAAATATCTAGAGTAGATTGAGTGATTTCTACATATTCAGAACATATGAAACTGGGTTAGAAGGGGATGTAGGCAATATGTGAGCTAAAGATAATCAAGGACACGTTTGCACGTACTTGCTTATTTTTTATTTTTAGTATTTCTCGTTTCGGTTCCCCCTTGCCATGCACAAACGATAAACTAATTCAACGAGTAAAATAAGCAAGAAAATTAAAGCTTCTATACAAACGGTTACACCAACAATAGATTAAGTCGTAATCCGTAAAATGTAATCAATAAGTTTACCTATTGGTTAATCCATATCTATCCAGTCTCAACAAGCATTGACATTTTACCCAATTTCTCAAATAGAAAGATCAAAATTTGGGAATCACCAGATCAGACGAGTGTTTGAAACTTGCAGATAGGTCCCCAAAAGTTGGCTTTTAATTGTTAAATGGAGTTAAAGGCTTCTCAACTTTCTTGCAAAAATGCTTGTCAATGATGTAGCAACAATACAGAGAGAATAATTTGTACTAGTTTCCACTTCATGAATCGTTTCCAACGTCTTTGGTGCTCGGTGACTCATGACACTCATAAATTGTGATGCAGCCACTCACGGTAGCCCAGGCCTGCCCCAAAGCCCATTTATTTTTCAAGGTTAAAAAAAAAAAAATTCCCCGTGTATTAGCCCAGTAGAAATTTTTTTTATCCTCTCCCGGGAGATTTCTAAGTCGTAATACATTATCGACTCCCTTGCTCCACCCCCAGTGCTACTTCATGATATATCTAGCAGTTCTAGCATTTTCCATTTTTTGATCGTCTATTGTGAGAGTAATAAGGTGGGTGAGGCAGTATGGTGTTTTGTGAAGTAGAATTTGAGGCTAATTTTGGCTTAAATTTGAGTATTGGATGGATAATATTATGTAAAAATGGAGTATTGTTTGGTCCACATAGTGCACGTCTGTGTTTTGGTAGAAGATGCAATTTATTTATTTTTTGTATATATATTTGCTGGTATAGAAAGCTTTTAATTGTACTTTTTTGGAGTAAAATTAAAAGCTGCCAATAAATTTTAGTTGACATTTGATATTTGCAAGCCTGGATGTTGTTGCCTGGTCCATAGTTGGTCGTGATTCGCATTATCTATCTGATACAATCAGCAAGTCCATGCAGAAAAGTGTAGTCTAGAACAACTAGTGTTAGGTCATCGGGAATAGTCGGATTGCAAGCTACAACACGTCCCACACACCCGCATAGACACCCCTAGTTAATATGTTAGCTAACTAATTTTATGTAATTCATTTCTTAATGAATGCAAAATTTAAAACTTAAACGAACAATTTATTCTCCGTAAATGAGGTCCTTGACCTCATATAGATGTATC
Organism: Fraxinus quadrangulata; assembly: GCA_903798255.1. Classification (NCBI taxonomy): domain Eukaryota; kingdom Viridiplantae; phylum Streptophyta; class Magnoliopsida; order Lamiales; family Oleaceae; genus Fraxinus; species Fraxinus quadrangulata. The sequence continues at coordinate 69,472 of CAIGRB010067758.1, forward strand.
TCATTAGAATTTGCCTTATGTACCTCGTTAAAATTGACTGTGAAGATTAATTTGATCATATGGATAACGTTAGCTCTCTAAAATTCTATGCATGGATATTTACATGGAGGATTCTAACAAGGTTGTGTATACAACAATCTTCTATCACTTTTACTTCACGTTCTACTTGGAACAATGTAGAATACAATCATTTTCACATCTCTTAATATTTTAGAACAATCATCCAAAAGCCTTTCGCAAAACACTTATTAGAATGATCACATATGCATATCTTTCGCAAAAAAATTGTTTGGAGCACAAGTTGTGACCGTAAAACATGATGTATACTGGATTTCTAATTTATTATTTGATGGTAACTATAGTGTATTTTGGATTTTGAATATCAAAAGAGAAAAAAGGATTGAATGTCTTCTATTATTGGATCGATGAGTCATTAACTATCGATTTGTGATAAGTTTCTTCATGCTTGAGCCGACTCTAATTTCAATAAGCTAAGAAACTCAAAGGTCAACCAAAATGTAGTAGATCCCAAAAGCTCGATAAATATATTGTTCTCTATTGCGTCTGACCCATAAATCACATGAGCCAGGAAATGTGTGATGTTAAAAGAGAAGGATGGTTATATGCAAAATATTTGTAACTTCTTTTTCTTGAAATGTTTATCTTCTCTAGTAGCTTTTTCTTTATGGCATGACCAGTAGCATTTCAGGGGAAGATATATGTCTGGCTATCAGGATATTTGGCTAAGCTTACAAGTAGCTTAAAGGAATGGTTACCGTCAAAAAAGACTGAAAAAGTAAGAATCAACTACTTACGAGCTCAGCCAAACATGCTCAATCCTCACCACAACATCAATTCACTCAGGATGTGAGGTATTGAATCAAAGATTATGCTACATGTACCAAATTTTTTTACCTAATCGCTTATCGACTACTCACAATAGGGAAGTGGGGACCACATTTTGGGATTTTTTTAATTCACACGGGCCCTCGTGCATGTGAGAGAGGGTAAACAATTCAATAGATTTTTTTATGTACAAATATCTTTATCCCTGAATCAAAGTGTGAAGTTTCAATATCAGGTGTGCCGTGTGCGACGTCGAACAAAAAAATGCATTATCAATTCTAGAAAGATGGATGGATATATATATAAGTCTCACCTAATGGAAACAGACGCACCAATAATTCTAAACGTGACTTTTAATTCATAAATTTGGTTCCATAGTCTACGGAGAAATTTAGTCTTCTAGAACAAATTAGGCCTCCTAAATTTGGTTCCTTATTCTATAGAGAAATTTGAATAGAGTCCTGCTTTTGACGGATTTCACTAAACCTCATCTAGAAACAATCTTAATTAACACCTCATTTTCTTAATTTCTTCAAAATCAACCTCGTCCGAAGATTTTTCCTTTTCTTTTCCTTTTCTGATTTATTATATAAACAGGATTTTAATGTAATCATTCCCATCTCTTCTTCTTCCTCTTCCTCTTGCATCTGCACAAAATTGCTGTTTATTCTCCTAAGAACACCTCACCCCACACCACCCCTTCAAATGATATTTTGATTCCAATTCATGGGAAAGCAAATGAGTTACATGCAGTATTGGATTGAGGTTGCTCCATCCCCTTTGATATTTCCTCATAAGCCTTCGAATGCACCGAAACTCGAAACGATTGTAGAAGAAGGATCTGATCAAAAAATGGATTTCGTGAACAAGAGGGTGTTTAATTTTCTTCTTCCTGTCTTCATTTCTTTGGCTTCCTATCTTTTGGTAAATAAATGTAATGTCATTGTTTGATGTGAAGAAAGCAACAAGAGGTTTTGAATCTCATCGTGTTATGAGAACATTGGATATTATTTCCTTGCAAATGAACTCGTGTAAACTTAAACTTACAAGTTCATTTTTCTATTCGGACAAAATCAAACATCATTTGCAGTCACTGATTAATATCCACTACCCATTTATCATCAACGCATTTTGCGAGATTCACTTTTATTTCTCGTAAAAGTTACTCAGACAAGGATTGAGTTTTATCCAAGGTGACCGTAATAAACAACATTAATCAGATGGCAACAAGGAGATGAATTTTCCTCATATGTACCCCTATTGGCTTTTCAAGGACATAGCTTCAGCCAAGAGCTTGAAAAAGAAATAGGCTGTGTATTTAAATAATCACGAGGGTTTTTTTTTGTAGTTGATTACCTAGGGAAATCAAATATCAATGATATAATTTGATTATATTTGTAATTTAAATTTCTTAAATGCATTTTTCATTTCTTGTTCCCTTTGTTAGACTCGAGTCTGAGGTGCATTTTTTCATTGCATAGACCATTTTTGGCATATTTCACATGTTTTCTTGGAAATCATTTTCTTCATTAAGAACAGATCAAGTATCATTATTAAATTAGAATGTTAAATTAAACCCAAATAATACATGGTGTTCAAGCTACCTTACCTGAATGCCTAACTCATTTAGGGTGGGCCAAATGATGTGGCTTGTCTCGATTTACTTCATTTGAGAGGTCGGTATACAACACGATCGGTTATAAACTAGGTCAAGATGAGATAAATTACTACTTGCAACACATACCACAATAATTTTTTATTGACGGTGCAGATTAGGTGCTGAATAATTTAATCCAATTTACACCATCACTTAAAAGGAAGTTTATGTAAGAATGTAGTTCTTATAAGTAATATGTATGTGAAGAGAGAAGGAAAAATGTACCTACATTATTTCGTGTCAACTCGTCTAACTCATTGAGCTTAGAGAGTTCAAATGGTGCTTTTGATCGCAAAATTATTATTGTTTTTTATAATAATCATAAAATTAATTTTAGTAGGAATAAAATCAAAATTTTATCATTAAATTATTTTTGAATTTCTTGACTTTCAAATTTCAAAATATGTAGTTTTAGAGATTAAATCCATATTTGAGCCACATTAAAAATTTTATTATCATTCTTCTACTTATTTTCAATCACATATTCTTTAATAAAATAATATTTTTCATCACATCAATAACTTTTTATTCTTTTTCAACCACACATTCTCTATCAATTTACAATTTTAAAATAACGTGACTTCTTTTCCAAATTTACAAGATATTAATCTCCTTGTCCAAATGACGCTGATATTGTGAACCAACAAAAACCTAAAAGGAAACAAACAGTAAAAGTGCTAAACCACCTTAATCAATGGTCCCATGTTGCAGGGGATCTATATTCATCCCTCTCAAATTCAGGGATTTTTATTGTTCACCTCAATCAATGGGGCGAACTCCAAATGAAACGCCACTTTACTCTTCCTCCTCCGACTCTACCTCCGCTGTCTTCATCACGTGTCGAAACCCTCCCGGCTCCTGCAAATCCACCCTCTCCCTTTCATCCCAGCAGAAGTAAATTTTCTCTCTCTCTCTCTCTCTCTCTCTCTCTGCTCGTCTTTCAGATTTTCTTAATTTTGTGATTTGTTGATTGCGTTTTGTGCCCAAGATTCGTGATTTTGGTGATATATCAGCAACCATTTTGTAATTTCTGGAAAGCGCCGGTGCCGGGTTGAAACTAGATATGATATTGGCCTTTTGTTTTCTTGAATTGTTCGGAGGTGGATAATGTGCTGATTGTTTTATTTTTAGTATCTTTTGAAGTTAGAAACTTTAAATCTTATTACTTCTTGCAGAGTTATTTTATCTGTTTAATTTTCTTTTCTATTCCTAGGATATTGGTGTATTCATGGTTGTTTCTGGTTAGATTGAGCTTGTGTAACTGGTATGTCTGTAATTTAGTGGATTTGGTTGGTTTTGTTTAGGATGAACTTTTAGTGCACGTGATTGTAGATGCTTGAAATCTACAGTGACATTGTGGAGTGCTGTATTCATTAGTATTCTGGACTTGATAGGGTGCCTATCCTGTCCTACTCTTATGATTGAGCTAGAATGATACATAAGATGTCAAGCCTCTGTGAGTGTGAGCGTTTGCTTAGGGTTGAATATCTGCTTGTAAACTAGGCATCACTATTTATAAACGTTTAACTAACATTTGGGGAGGGTGCGCTCGTGTTGATGGTGGGATATGGAATGCCCCCATATATCTTTTCCCACTTCACAGAGGTTTTCTTGGAGGAGGGGGCTTTTATGGTTATTACATCGACTTGGTCATGAATACGTGTCTGTTTGGCCAAGCTTATTATCCACATATTTTGTAGGATCTACAACTACTATCCACTTATTAACTACACATTCTGTATGTCCCACCGCTTATAATTCCTTAAACTTCTATTTAAGCACTCCCAAGCATGCTAAAAAAAAAATAATTTCAGTTAGATTTAGGGGATAGACATATGATCCTGATTAATGTCAAGGATAAAGTGTGTTCCAATAGGGTTTGAGCATTTTGGTCAATTTGCTCTGTTGTGTATGGTTTTACCCATGTGTCATGTAGGCCACGAACAACCAGACTTCTAATCCGGGGATAGCACACCAGATGCAAATAGGCAAAGTCTGGTCAGGTGACCCTTTTATCTTTCCTTGACTGAGACTGGTTGTCTGGTCTCATCCACTTGAAAATTCATGTAAAAGTTGCTAGTTCTACTTTTTAACAGAGTTTCCTCTGCCTCGTCGCTCTTATTGCATCGAACTAGAATAGCCTCCTCAATCCTACCTTCAGCTGCACTATAAGTTAGTGGATCAGTTGTGGTAAGTTACCCAATCTTGTCTATCTTCCACTTTAGTTTTGTGTAGGGTCTATGGTCCGTATCTGATTTATTCTCTAAAGTGGTTTCTTCTACTTGAAAGTTGGAAAGTAGTAAGCTGGGAAATAAAAAAGTCTCTCATGGTTTTTGTTTTACTCTATAATTTTTATGAAGGCTGGATGACAATATAGTTGAGGATTCAGAAATGTTTTCTTGAAATAGGAAGCAAAGTAAGGCAAAACTTATGAGATACTCAACTGCAACCAGAAGTGGCCTAGAAATGTAGGAAACTGGAGTATTCAAGAAAGGAGAGATTTTGTTTATGGAAAACCGGAAGACTGTTGTGTGTATAAAATTATTTTGAACAAAATAATGAGTTCTTTGGTCTGTAAACAACAGGCATGAGGATGAAGTATATTTGTGTTTGTAGTACAAAGAGAAATAAACGTGCCTTAATTGAAACTGCGTGCTACATCTTCTTGCAAATATGACGTTTTCCTTCCTTCTTTTGAAATGATTGGTATTATTATCATGAGAATGGAGTATATTTGTGTTTGTTGTGCAAAGAAAATCAAAAGTGTCTTAATTGAAACTACGTACTACATCTTGTTGCACACTTGACTATTCCTTGCTTTTGAAGTGATTGGCATTATTAGCCTTGATTAAAGGCTTGGCTGCTGTTTACCATGCTGAGTGCCTCACATACTGTCAGGAACTCTTAGAACTTCAAAGTAAAGTTGATGAGGTTCGAAGTTTCACATTACATATTTTCTTCGTTTTGTCTCAATCATGCTTTTGTTTAATTTTTTTTTTTTTTGTACCCTCTCGATTTTCTTAACTGGAAAAGTTTGATTTATTGGGATGATTTGTTTACTATGTGTAAACTTAGCTCTGTTATTCATTGACTCAATAAGTTATTGCTCCTTGAATTAGAAGCTGATCCATTTGTTATTCATTGGGATATTTCTCGACTATTCCTGCTCTCCTTTGTGTCGATGCATGATTTATTTTACAGTTTCATGGCATGTGGCATACAAGATTTCTATCGTTTAGCACTGTACCATTTAGGTAGATGGATTTTATATCTTCAAAAACGAAAGTAAATTTTTTCTTACTAGGCCTTTGTTTGACAATCATTATTTTAAAACTCTTTAATTTTCATACTCATTTTCAACCATATATTTACACAATAAAATATTTTACACGAAACTCAAAACTTTTCCCTACTTTTTAACCATAAATTCTCCTGAAAAAATCACTATTCAAAATTTCATTTTTTTCAAAATAATGGCCATCAAACGGGGCTAGATGGATTATGGGACTAGAAGCAGGTTTCTGTCAGACGAAGCTGAGGCTGTAATTCTAGAAGCATACGACTGCTTGATAGATGCCCTACAATGATACAATCTGTATATTAAAATCCTAGATGTCAGGCATTCAGTTTGATTCTCAAAGAGCACTGACTCCTAAACGAGGAGTATAAGACACCAGTCGGCTACCAATCTTGTAGTGACATAATGGAGAAGTTACCATGCTTGAAATAATTAAGTATTTGGCCCTCTTATACATGACATAAATTTACTTCTATGGTTTGGTTGTATATAACTTCTCAATTATTTTGTTGTATCCTCGACATTCATCCCTCCTTTTTTGGATTCATATTACTGGCAGAATTGAGATCCTAGTAACAAGTATTCATTTGTGCTAGGTGTGAAACTTTTTCACGAGGTAGAGCATGTTTGTCTGAGGTTAAAAGTTACTATAAGTATCTTATTTTTCCAAAATCGAAGGGTTTTTTGGGAGTATTTTCCATACAAAAAACATAACCTTTTCTTAACCATAGTCAAACATGCTCAAAGTCTATGTCGTCTTTGCAAACTGTATATAAAACGTCCATTGGATTCGAGGAAAGGAAAGATGAGACCCCTCAAATGCATGGAAGAGTCCCGTTACGTATCAATTTCAATGTAAAATAACATGTGCGTTTTACACTCTTATTTAGGTCCTAAACTTATAATAGATTAATCTAGTGAATTTCTACTCACATTGTGTTGCTTAACTTTTATAGGTTCAATTCCCAATTTGAAGAGATTGATGCAAAAGGGAGGAAATTTGGACAAAAAAAGACCAAAGAGATACAAAACGGGGAACTGGCTTGCGGACCTTGGGAGGAAAATTAGTGCATAAAATTTGGCACAAAGATTTCACAAAGCAATGATACATCATTAGAAAGATTTGTTCAACGCAAAAATAGAAAAAAGAAAAAAAGGACTGCAATTGGTAGTTGTGGATTAAAAGTTATGCGAGTTCGTAGTTGACTGCCGGAGCAAAAAAATCACTGCTCGTCGCTGAATGCATTCTGCGATCGCCTGAGTCTTGATTCAAATTGAAATCTGAGTTTTAATATTCAACTCCTAGGGCACTTATGGTACATCGTGGGGACTATATAAAGATCAATTCTAGGTCAAACAAAGGGGGAATTCCGTACATTATCGACGAACACCATCTTTTAGGAGGAGAAATTAAGAGAAAATCCAAGGAATTACTGAAGATCAAGATTTTAAGATTTTCGGGTTCTTGGGAGTCAATATAGAGATTGAAATAAAGAGGTGATGTGCATTTCAACTTCTTTAAGCTTTGATTCCTTTACTATGTTTCTTGGTTAGAATATTTGTTAGGACGAACGTGTAGCTAATTTACTATAACTCATGTTTTAATTCGTTATTTTGAATTTTTCTGTGTTGGATTGAGGTGATTGATTTATTTTCATGTTTTTTAAAGGTAGTTAAATTATATGATATTTGTTACATCTTAAATCGAGAGATTACATGTTCGAACATTCAGTCTTCTCATGAATTTCTTGTTAAATTGAGAGAGATTTAACGGTTGTCCAAATTTTTTATGCATAACTTTTTATTAAACAACTAATAGAGGAAGAAAGCTGGAGTTTATTGTGATTTAAGGTAAAATCGATAGTAAGTCATCGTGTGGTTTAATTTATTCACTATTTTATTACTTGTTAATGATTCGTTCATTACGATATAAAATCGACAAACAAAAAACTTGAATCTTGATCATCCACACACACACACAAGCACTTACGCCCACCTGCAAACGGCTACTTTTCTTTGGAGTTGTTCATGGTACTTTATGTTAATTGACATTTTTAACTTCTTTTGAAAAATAATATTTTCTTTTAGGTCACCAAAATAATTTCTAACTTAGCCTCCCTTTGTCAAATTTATAAATGGTTTAAAAGAAGAATTATGCTATTGGTACATAGCATTTTACATAATATTTGACATAATTGCCAAATGGCGCCTCTTTATTGGAGGGCGCCTGGGCCCCTCAATAATTTAATTTTGATTGAATTTATAATATCCAAACAGTAATCCATCTACTTGTGCATATAGCAGAGATTTACATTGTTAATGGCAATATAGTTGTGCCGTTTTGGGGCGCAGAACGTAAATTTGTCTCACCGTTGAATAGAATGAAACGCGTACTTTGTAGTGTACACACACTATTTTTCATACAATGGCTGTTGGGCTGAGATTTTCCTAGATGAAATTATCAAAGCCAGAGAGCTCCGGCATCCTTCAGAAGAGGGACGAGAGTTCCATGGATATGGCAGGCCATGACGGCTTCGATCCCACCCAAGAACTTGCCCCCAACAAACACTGCAGGTACTGCGTGTTGCTTGCCATTGGCATGGGCAAGGCGTAGGAGAAGACTGTGAATGTCACTGCCATAAACATCACGGTCGAGCTCGACAATAGTAGGGCCTACTCCAAGGCCAAAAAGAAGCTGCTTCACGACGTGGCACATGCAGCAACCGCTGATGGTGAATACGACCACCGCATTGCCGGAGACCAAATGGCTGATCCTGTCATAGATTGACTCCATTTTCGCCGTCTTCGATTCCTCACTGTCCATTCGGATTGTTGACGATTCTTTCACCTCCTGCATTTTCTATTTTTTTCTTGATATTCTTATTCTTGAAAACGAAGAGGAGATCATAAAAGGGAATGAAAGAACAAAGAAATGAAAAGGCAATTTTATATAGAGATTAAGAGTGGAAAAAAAAGGGGAAATAAAAGGACAGACAAATTTGTCTAATGAAAGATCAAAGTCTCTTGGGGATTGCATTGCATGTATAAGCATCAGTAAGTTTTAAATGATAGGTGTACGTGCCCGGCAAATTCTGACGCCAGTACATAAAACATTTTCTTACTCATCTGCTTTTTCCCTATCTCCATGCTTATACGTATGCAGAAAAGTATATATGCTGAAACTGAACACGAATGAATTTTCAACATATAATGTCTAACACAGTGGCCTACAAATAATTATAAGTAGGACGAATGAGCAATTCAATAAAGGGCTTTCATTCAATTTAAGACATTTCCAGTTGTTCAATTACAATTTTTTTTTTTTAGTTTGGTAAACATTGGATCAGGGTTGTTACTGTTGTAATTTTGACTGGATCAGTGAAACGGTCTAGCAGTTTGAAGTCATCGTTTTTATCAAAAAATTATCAATTTCTTTCTCGAGATGTTCATTATGAATAACTTCGTCTTCATGAATTTCAAAAGTATTTTGTGATCAAGTTAATAATATATGTGATGCTACCAAAAATCGCAC
>CAIGRB010067759.1:0-17582 GCA_903798255.1 Fraxinus quadrangulata
ATTTCACAAATTAAACCTAAAAACTTCAAAGAAGTCGAGTTTGATGAATTTTGGATTTTAGCTATGCAAGAAGAACTAAATCAACTTGAACGAAACCATGTTTGTGATTTAGCTGCTAGACCAAGTGATCAAACCATCATCGATACTAAATGGGTCTTTAGAAATAAATGTGATGGAAATGGAATAATTGTGCGTAACAAGGCTATATTAGTGGCACAAGGTTACAATCAAGAAGAAATCATCGATTTTGAAGAAACATTTGCACCGGTGGCTAGATTAGAATCCATTCGCATACTCTTGCATTTGCTCATCATAAAAAATTCACTCTTTATCAAATGGATGTCAAAAGTACTTTTTTTAACAGTTTCATTCAAGAAGAAGTGTTTGTTGAACAGTCACCCGATTTTAAAAATCACAAACATCCGGACTATGTTTTCAAACTTCGAAAAGCTCTCAACGGTCTAAAATAAGCTCCTAGGGCTAGGCACGAACGATTAAGAAAATTTCTAATTTCAAATGGTTTTTCAATTGGAAAAATGGATACAACTCTTTTTGTTAAAACTCATAAGAATGATATGATCATTGTTCAATTTTATGTTGATGATATTAAATTTGGTGCTACTAATATTTATCTATGTGAAGAATTCTCGTATGAGCATGGAATTTGAGACGAGTATGATGGGAGAACTTAAAATTCTTCCTCAGTCTTCAAATTAAGCAAATTTGTGATGGAATTTTCATCAATCAAAGTAATTACATATTGGACATACTCAAAAAGTTCGACATGGATGAGTTGAAGCCAATGAACACCCATATGAGCACATCCATAAAATTGGGCAAGGACGATTAAGGTACGTTCGTTGACATAACAAAATATCGAGGTATGATCGGATCTCTTCTTTACTTAATCGCAAGCAGACCCAATATTATGTTTAATGTGTATCTATGTGCTAGATTTCAATCAAATCCTAAAAACTCTTATCTCAAGGCCGTGAAACGAATCTTCATATATCTTAGTGGCACTAGAACTTTTGGGCATTGGTACCCCAAGGGCACTCACATTGATCTACTTAGCTATTCGGATGCCGATTGGGCCGAACACTAGCGGAGCATATCATTTTTTAGGCTTTGCACTTGTATCATGGTTTAGTAAGAAAAAAAAATTCAATTACATTGTCTACCACCGAAGTCGAATATATCTCGGCCACTAGTTATTGTACATAAATTCAATAGATGAAACAAACTCTTAGCGATTATCACATATCATTTGATCATATACCCATTATGTGTGATAACACTAGTGCCATAAACTTGTCTAAAAATCCTATTTTTCACTCTAGGATGAAGCACATTGAAATTAGACATCACTTCCTAAGAGACCATGCTCAAAAGGGTGATATTGTGTTAGAATTTGTGAACACNCTCACATATTAGAAGAGGTTTAGGCATTCTTGATGAATTTGAAGTACATGATTAAGTTCATAACTATGCTTACATGTTTTTATCTCATGTGCACCATATTTACATGACTCGGTATATTTTTTTTAAAAGGGCATACGAATGAGAAATCGGACGTCCGAATCAAATCGGACCATTCGGACAAGTTTTTGATTTGGCAGAAAATTCTTTATGTCAATCCGGACGTCCGGATGGCTGAACTGGATGTCCGGTTCAGTGAAGATCGAGTTTTTAAATTCGTGACATGCCCCTTGTTCTCCCCTATTTCTCTCCCTAATTCTCTTCGCAATCACTTAATCTTCACTCTCAAATATCACTTCACCACCAAAATAAAATAAAAAACCCATCACTTCTACATCTCAATTCTTCAAAAAGTTCTCAAGTTCATCTACTACAATCCAAAATTAAAACCCTAACCTCCCATATTCTTTAAATCCATCTTCATTCTCGATTTTCAACAATGTTAAGCTCAAAATGAATGGGTAAAAGGCTCAAGCGTACGGTGAGGCGATCTCCATCTCCTTCATTCGACGAAAAGTTCGACTTGGAACCCTAGGTGTCGACCAACCCATTTGAAAAATCCCCCATTTTGATAGGTAAAAATGTTGATTTTGCGGATTTTACTATTGGAGCACATGCATTTCATATAGAAGAACATTTTAAAAATATGGGTTGGATTTCTATGGCAACTTTAGAAGAGCATATATATCCACGACTCATGAAAGAATTTTACAAAGACATGTCTATTTCTTGTTCTAATGGCATTTCATGCTTGATTAAAATAAACGCATTATCGTAAACAAGGCTTTCATTTGTAACATTATAGAACTCAAGGTGTGTGCAATACAAATTTTTCTTCACAAAGCACATCTCACGTTAGACGGCTATTACCCTACCGAGGCTTGTCTCGAGTCATCGGGAAATTTTTTGAAAATATCACAAAAGTTAGTGCAAATCAATTGACCCTTCCATGCAAGGTTTTACAAAACGTCATTGGCAATGTTGTCCTACCACGAAAGGGTCATCGGAACGAAGTGAGTTCGTTTGATCTTTTTCTTCTCAACTCTTTTCTTATCGGTAGGAAACTTGATTTTCCCATTATTGTATTAGGGCTCATGAAGATTGTTCATTCATCACGACATATTAAAACTTTACCATATGGCATGCTTCTTACAAAAAATTTTAAACACTTTAACATTTCACTCGATGATGAGACATGTGTCCAACTTCGGCCCACCGACACTATAAACATTGAAACCCTTAAACGCATGAAAATTACTAAAAAACACGGTCAATGAGTGGCACACACCAAGGGGTTCAACCCACCTCGAGTCCTTCGACTCTACCATTCGATAAGGATGATGAGAGTGACGACGATGACCTCCCGAAGGCTCCCATCCCTCATCTCGACATTTTGATCTCCAGTATTCCCTGATCTATGGACAATGGCTTCATGTTTACTGAGGATCAATACAACATGTTGAACGACCATAATAACTCTCTCACATCCTCGGTTGATGGCCTTAGCGGGATGCTCCATCAGATGGAAGTTCAATAAGCTGCCATACTAGCTCAATAGGAAGCCATTCAAGTACAATAGGTGGTGATGCAAGCTCAGCATAATACCTTCTATGCCAATTTCTATACCCACTTTCCTATCCGCCTCCTCCGAAGCCGTAGTTGTTATTTCTCTTCATGATGAATTCTTACCTTGTTTGCTTTATGATGAATATTTTTTTTCGCTTCATAATTAATGTTTTTTATTTGCCTCATGATGAATATTCTACTATGTTTCAATTTTACCTTCGTTCTTTGCCCATGGTTGTTTTCATTCTCTAATTCGTAATATTTTTGCTTATGCCATTAGGAGGAAAACATATGTACGATAATGATATGCACGCTCGACTTGTATAAGAATGGGGGAACATTATCATATGCTTGATCTATAAAAGATAGGGGAAATGGTATATATTATATGCGATAAAGTATTTTTCTTATTGCAAATCATCGTTTATTTGTCATAATAAAAAATGGAAAAATTATTGACCTATGATTGATCTCATATTTTGATTATAACAAACAAGGTATTCTTATATCTAACATTTGTATTCGAGTCTTCATTTTTTAAATGTTGCGAACTTGATCAAATTGAAGTCAAAACAATTGTTACCAAAAAACGTGAAGGTGACGATCAAGAAAGGTCAAGGTGGAAATCGTGTATTCACAATTGAGTATGGAAATCGAGCATTCGCAATCGTGCACTAGCGCCAAAACAATCGGAGACAAATCGAGCACTTGCGTCAAATTCAAAATCGAGCAACAAATCATGCACTTGTGCCAAATCAATCAAGAATATTAGAACTATATATTTGAACTTACTTGTAAGGGTAAAATACTTTAATTCCTAACAATGATTCATTGAAAAGTTCAAGTGATGAATTTTTTATGCACAATAAAAATTCACCTTGTTAAACGTTTGCACAAAAATTATTCTTTGAGGATAAGATTTTCAATTTAATTTTAAATTCTATTAAACATCACTTACCTTGAAATATCTAGTAAAAATGTCATGCAAAAAACCTACTGGTTGCAATCAAAACAAAAAAGTAGCCAAGAAAGTACAAGCATACACCAAAGTACCCACTTAAAGAGGTACATAGATGTTTTTATCTTTAAGAGCATGATCAATCTCATAATCTCTCAGGTCACACTCCTTAACTCAAACCTTCTTAGAAACAGAAGTAAATCTAGTTAACCCAGTCACCATATCTCGGTTAAGTGGCTAACTTGATTGGCAAGGAAGTTAACCTTGTTCGAGATATCCTGACTTCCACTTCTAATATCAACTTTATGACACCTAGGTCTTATGTGTCCCAGTGCATCACAATTATGACAGGTGGGAATAAACCTAGGTTCAAAACTACGCGGCGGTTGTTGTTGATTTACAAGACGATTGGTCCTACGTTGTCTAGTAAGCCTCAATCCTAAAACATTCTTGCCATTGGGTTCAGGATTAGCAGTATTTCCAATTTTTTTGGTGGCTAGGACAAACGTGGTTTTGGATGTACTAGCAGCAGTATTACCATTTTGAACGTATCTTAGACCGTGCCTATTTCCAACGGCTTGTTCATCTCTAATAGATTATCGAGTTTCTGAGTACCATTCATGAAGGAATGAAGTTGAGTATTAGATTTTTCTAGGTCACTTGTTAAGGATTTAACTTTAGTTTCTAAGTTCTCATTAACAAGTTTCAACTCGCTCAGATTTTTGGTAGAGTCCTGAAGATCGGCAATAAGTATCTTTCTCTCTTTCAAGTTTATTTAACCCTTTTTAATATAACTTTGTTGACCTTCTTGATTTTAAAACTCTACTCAAACAGCTGTCGATAAGACTCATAAATATTGGTCTCATCCTCATAGTCTTCCTCAAAGTCCTCACTATGTTCATCATTTTTCTCTTTTTCACTCTCCTTATCAAATTCAATCTTAGATATAGACGTGAAAACCATAAAGTTTTGTTCATCCTCACCGCTAAAGGTATCACTTTGAACACTCAAATCTAATTCGTCACCAGTTAGAGTCACTGCTAATGTATTACCCATTCCTTTATTCAAATTCTTCTTAAAGTTATAACATTCATTCATATAGTGACCAAATCACTGACACTTATGGCATCTAACAGATTAGGTTTTCTTACTAGAAGTCCTAGGATTATTTTTATCACGCTTATCTTTCGCAAATCTACTTGGGACATCATTTTTCTTTTCTTGAGGTTTTCTCCTATTCGTCATCGCTTTCTGGAATTTCTTAACGAAATAAGCTATTTTGTTGTCCCTAAGAGTCTCAACATCAGTAGACTCGCTCTCTTCTTCTCTAATGATGTTCATGACTATAGATTTAACCTTCTTCGATTGAGATATGGTGAGTTTATAGGTTTGAAGCGATCATACAAGTTCATCTATCTTAACAATATCAAAGTCCTTACTCTCTTCAATAGCTGTAATCTTAGGTCTAAATGTCTCAGGTAAGGATCTAAGGACTTTTCGAACTATTTTGGACTTGGGGATCTTCTCACCTATGTTGAAGTTAGAGTTTACTACGTCATTAACCTCGCATAGAATTCATCGAACAATTCATCATTCTTCATTCTAATTTCTTCAAACCTAGAGGTTAGCATCTACAATTTAGAGTTCTTAACAGGTTTTGGTTCCCTCGTGTGTGGTCTCTAAAATATCACAAACTTCTTTCGCATGTTTACACATCGACACTCTCTAAACTCCTATGTAGACACAGCCATAAATAGGGCATAAAGCCCTTTACTATTCCAATTACATTCATCTAAATTCACTCTTGTCCAATTAGCAAATGGGAGTGGGGATTACTTTATTATTAACTGTAGAACTAGGTGCAGCCCAAACATTTACAACACTAAGCCAGATATGCTCATCTAAGGAATTGAAATGTGGCTCTAATACCAATTAAAATTATGAGGTTTGACCTAAATAACACCTAGAGTGTGATAAATAGGTGATTATGCGGAATTAGAATATAAATAATTAAATAGAAACAAGTCACTTTTAATTATCTCTAGATGGTTAATCAATCAATTCAATTTCCCTATATTAAACTGTCGCGGTTATATGAAAACAGTAAATAACACATAGAATGATCACAGAGAAACCCCAATTGGTTCAAAACTCTGAGCACTTTCCCAATAAAAAATTCACTATAAACAAATTTAAACTTACAGTTCATTAGACATAACTACCACTAGTACTTTCAGACCTCCAGAATGCAAATCCAACAGCCCTCCTGGATTGCGTGCTCCTGCACCAACTCCCCACTTTTTGATTTCGTCTATCTCCTATGGATCATCGAAGAACTCTGAGTTCTCCAACAACAACTGGAAATTCACTCACCTTCCCTTGATCGTCAGAACTTTAACAAATGTTTAGGAAGTAAGTAGTTTGGTATTTCGATTAAGTGGATTTGATATTTTCATCGTCAAAAACAAATCGAACAATGAAGGTTGAAAGCTATGGATGAATTTGATGAAGCAGATATGAATCAATATGTGTTCTCTCAATGTTCAACCTTCAAAAAAATTGTTTAAAGGCATGCTAGTATTTATACTATAAGTTTAGGATTGAATAGGTCGGATAAAAAGCCTTAGAAACGCAAATTAAAACTTTACGAATGACACTGTCGCTCGAGCGAGAGCTTAGCGACAAGCGAGTAACAATATTTTTGTTTCTGCTGCTCGAGTAAAGTCAAGGTGATAGTCTAGCAAAATTGTGGCACCGATTTTTCCTTCTTTCCATCCTCAAACCCTAGACCTAATACAACTCAAGGTATAATATTTTCAACTTACTCCTTGACTCTTACATCATATTAAATCTAGTCATTTTTGTTCTCAAACTTGTCAATTACATTAAAAACCTAATAAGAAGATCTTGAACTGCTTCCAACTTAAATTGAAATTTGAGAACGACTATATTTTGATGTAAAAATAATTATTTTTGTGTTGTTGAGGATAGGGGTGGGCAATGGGTCGGGTCAGGTTGACCTTGCCCCAAAACTGGCCTAACCCGACATACTCGATTTTAGGCTCTTTCACGACACAACACAACGTGACCCAACCCAGTTTCTACTCCTAAATCGACCCAACCCGGGTCGGGTCGGGTCGGGTCGGGTCGGGTCCAGCTGGGTCATCTTTTTTTTTTTTAGCACTAAATTTATTTGAGACTTCCCAATCCATTAATTGTCTTAAATATAAATAATACTTTTTCCATTTCACTAAGAAATTTTCTATGAAATAATATTTGTCATTCATACTACACAATCTACTAAAATTGAATAAATCACAAATTTTTACAAAGAATAGGTCTACAATTTTGAATTTTTTCACAAACAAAAATTAAAGCTTACCTCCCAAATAATTATTTTCCTACACGTTTATATCATACTAATAAAATCAAACATACTAAAAATTATCATTAAGCACGAAAAGTAAATATTAAAATATTACAGTCAACCAACACTTAAAGATATACAGCAATCCAAACTTAATAAATAAATAAAAAGAAAAATAACGCTCATCCAAAATTTAAACTTCTAAAAAATTAAATAATAAAGTAAAGTATTATAATCTTCTATTCTAGCATAGATTTAAGTAACATTTCCTACAAAAAATAATATAAACGTTTAGGGAAAAAGATAAATAATATAATGACAAAGTCAATTCTGCACAGTGAATACATTATACATCTACCTGAAAAAATAATAAATGCACGAATCACTTGAATTCAGCATTCATTTGATTTCTCTGATTTCAAAAGCTCTACAAAAATGATAAAATTAACAATAAATTAAATAACACACATTTATTTAACATAATTCATGGAATAACCATAATTATATTACCTTTGTCCAATTTTTTATATACCTCAATATCTTCCATATAAAATCTCTCCATTATTGAAAACTCTTTAATCCTATTTTGGGTACACACCAAAACCTCCACTATTCTAGGGGTTAAAGGACTACGAAATGGATCAAGGATTCTTCCTCTAGTATTAAAAGCACTTTCTGAAGCCACTCTAGACACTTGAATTGTCATAACAAGATAACTCCTACCCATCATGTGTAGGAGATCATTTCTAATATAAATAAATTATGTTTGAAATCGTGTTTTAACTTATTATGCAACTTTTGATTTTGTGAAAAAATTATAATTTGGGGAAAATGATTAGTTTGTGTTTATCTCGTGTTTTAACTAATTTGATTCATCATATAATATGGATTTAGTGTTAGTATGGGTCCATTTTCAAAAACTCACGTTAAACATTTTGATATATGTAGAGTATTGCCATTACTTTATTCAAAAGTTGTAACTCCGACACTAATGCAATCCTTCATATATCACACAAAATCGAGCATGAGAATCCACTCCATGACTAATTATTGGGCTCATCCCATTTCAAGCATAATCATGTATTATTTACCCCACTTCATGGGAATGCTCCAATATGGACTCGAAGACAAACACAATCTTCCATCAAAATATGAATTAAGATATTATAGGCAGTTTGTGTTTTAAGTCTTATAATACTTCTGCACACTTTTTATGTTTAAAGACAGATGTACCCTTAAGATGATGGCATATATTTGCTTGAAATTTTTTAATTATAAGCAAGTTTACTAAAAATGTCATGACTCTGCAAATCGTGGAATTGAAGGTGGAAGAATGAAGTTTAATCCGGCTGTTTTATTTATTTATTCGCATTCATTTTAGTTTCCAGATTTTTAAAAAATAAGCATTTTTCATTATTTTTGAAAATGGAGAAAATTTCAGTTTATTCTCAAATTCCAGTGTCAAACCCGACCTTCCCATCCCACCAAAAAAATAGGAAACAATTTACAAATAATTGAAAAAGTTTACCAATTACTTTTACAACTTTTTTATTATCAAAATATTGTATTTTAATTTACTTTATTATCTACATTTTGTTATACAATGTGTTACATTTACACAATCTATTTCCTCCACTACCATTGATGCTACCACTAATTACAACAAATTGTGTTATATTTGTAATACTCAATTTTCCCGTTGCTGTCATATGTAACATCACTTGTAACATACCTTGTTATGATATCAATGTCACAACCACCACTCAACCACTTGTAATACACCTTGTTACAATGTCGCCACCACTACCGTCACACACTTTGTAACAATGTCGCTATCATCATCACTGCCATAATCGCTTGTAGCAGACTGCGCTATACTATTACCACCGTGCTACTGCGCTATACTATTACCACCGTCACTGCCAGCGACCAGTTCTATGAACAACCTCCTCTAGTCAAATTGGATGCCAACACCACCAATCCTTCTTTAATTAACATTGTGTAGTGGCCAGCAATCCTCCCTACCAATCAGAACAGTGTTCAGCACTAATAGGATTATAGTTATAGCTATTCAAATCCCCCAAATATAACATAAATTTGGCCGCTGGATGCTGATGGATATTGGTTGTGTATAGTTCCATGCAGAACATTTATTCTAAAGAATATAGAAAAGTTGCATTGTACAACAGAAACCAATACAACTTCACACTTGCAGAGAATTCTCAACAACTCAAAATTAACACCAAAAAAGGTAATTTATGAGTGTGAATTTCTTATTTTTTCCTCACTTGGAACAAAAATGTTCTGCATAATCAACAAATGCTCGAACCAGTTTTATATGGAAGAGAGAGAAAAAAATGTAACAGGAATATGATTATTTGCTGATTGCAAGTCCTCCCGATGGATAACTTACGAGGAAGCTGTGGAATTTAGTTGATGACATCAAGTACTAGCTTCCGGGACTTGAGAACAGACCACCTCAAGCGCCGGTAATAAGCAGCTTGGAGCAGTGCCAATGATAGTACAAATATCCACTTGAAACCCATCTGTAAAAGCAGAGAGATGTGTCAAACCTGATTTGCATTCATGTTGTTTTACTTATAAATGATAACTTACCAGTTTTCGTTCTTCCATTTCTGGCTCTGCAGCCCATGATAAAAATGTCACCACGTCTTTCCCCATCTAGAAGGACAAAATGCAAAATGAGTATGAGATTGGTAATACCCTATTCATACTGTATTCTTATCCCTTGACACTTGACAGTGAATCAACCTTTGCAGTAAGGTCAAGGGGTAGTTGCAGTGGGGTTGTAGTTCCCACTGCTTGGGGATTTAGGATGGTTGCCCCAAGGTTATTCTTATTCTATTGCAGTTGCAGATTGTGTATTCAGACATGTATTAGGCCACCATAATATTCTAGTATAAAGGATTTCTTAAGTGGTTGTATTTGTGCAAAAGAGGTGAGAGGAAAACTTGTACTTTTCTTCTTATCCATTATAATGAAATCCAGTATTGCAGGAGCATGTAGCTCTCAAGCTGAAGGTGAACCACTATAAAATGTGCGTGCTTTGCTCATTTTCAATTGCTCTCTAATTATGCTATCAAAAGCAGTAATTAGGCTCTAATCCATAACAACTAAAGCCCTAAAAGTTCTGTATGGATAGCATCTACATAAAGACTCCAACAGAGATGTAAAATCTTGAATTCAGGTCAAGATTAAGAGTGCAACCTACCTGAGCTTCTGTTGCAGGTGTACCATCTTCGTACTCAACAGCACCATCATTAAGCATTTTAGGCATGGCAATAGCTCCCCCGGGAAAGTAGGCGTTGTAATGCAATCCTTCTCGAATCTACAAAACCAATACAGCTTGTATGCTTAGCTAGGAAAGAAAACAATTCTAAATACTACACACCAATGAACAAGATATTGCACATTTATAAGGACTACATGCGATGTAGAAAAACTTACTGAAACACCAGCAGGAGGATCACGATAACCAGTCAGAAGGGCAAAAACATAATTTTGACCATTGTGACGAGCCTACAACAGAAAGGAGAAAATGAGTTGAAACGATCAAAAAAATATTTCCTAATAAATGAGCCAAAACCAGAAGGCAGGACATACTTTAGTTATAAGACTCAAATCTGGAGGGTAGGCCCCTCCATTAGCAAACCTAGCTGCCTGTTCATTTGCATATGGCTGGGGAAAACGATCACTCAATTTGCCAGGACGGGTAAACATCTCTCCTTCATCATTAGGCCCATCGACTACCTCAATCTCAGCCGCCATAGCCTTCGTTTCCTCCTCTGTATATGCTACGCCTACCAAGTCCCGATATGAAATCAGGGACATGGAATGGCAGGATGCACAGACTTCTTGATACACCTGGTGACCACGACGAATCCTGTTTGGAATCAACCACAATATATCAATGTAACGGTAGGGTAAAATGTTCTATAGTCTATTTATTCAGTTGAGCAAAACAGGAGCATTATGCTTTACCACTGGTGAACACATATTTTTGCAATTGGAAAGAACGTAAAACTTGACAGGCCCATTTGGCATAGCTTTTGAAAAGCCTGAAGCTGCTTCTGGGCCTAGCTTTTGAAAAGCCTGAAGCTGCTTCTGAGACTAAGAAGCAGCTTTTGGGCCTTGGATAATCTTTTAGAAGTGCTTTAACTGGTTAGAAAAGTGTTTTTAGAGAAAGCTGGTCAAAGTGACTTTATCTGGAAGCTCTTCTACAAAAGACAAAGATTCCCCATTAAACAGGGCCATTTTAGAGTACTTTCCAGAGAAAGCTCACCGATGATGATTACGTAACAAACAAAGCAAATCTCTTTCTATAAAGCACACACATACAAGTGCATGCTTTCTTATTCCATCACATCCAAGATCTAAGAATTCTCCCGGTAAACATTTTTCTAATGAAACTTGAACCTCAACAAATTTATCTCATCCAAACAAAAGGAATACCTTTTACACTCTGGAAAATTTTTATGCGAACTAGGAGTGTGCCAAACAACATTTTCAATTTTTTCTTTCACCCATTTTACACTTATATATATAGTACCAGTAAATACTTCATCTGAGACGGTTTAAATTATTCAGTATACTTGGGGTAAATAAATGGATAGCTTCTTTCCTACTTCAGCTTGAATCATCTCAAGTTGGGTAAACTGAGGATTCAAGGTACAAATTTAAAATTGTTTGAAGTATGGAGATTGTAGAAAGAGAATGAAACCAAAATAGTGAGATTTTGACAATTAAGTTTATACCCTTAGTTGTTCCTGTACCGAAGTCACATCTATATCCATTGTTAGAAATTTCAAGCATGAGAATCCAGCCAGTTTGCATCAAAATTGAAAAAGCCGGAAACACATATTTTACTTTGAAGTATTATGATGCATAATTTGACATGGTATATTTCAGACGCGATATTAAACCAAGATATGGGATAATCAATGATGTGTAGAACAGGTAACAAACAGTTCAAAGACATGGAAATGAAGATATTTGAATTCCTATTATTTTGTTATTTAAAGAAAAGAATAAAGACATCATTATATAAAACAAACAGAATTAGTAGGTGGCATTGACCCGTGATATCAACTTGCCAATTGCTAAAATATTAAAAAATAGCACACATATGACTTGGATGTCAAAAGCTTAATTTGCGTGCAAACAAAAAACTTGTACGGAAAATACTAGATAGGCTAGCCTAAACTCACGAAGCATGGTCATATGAACTGAGAATGCCCTTGTGAGGCCAAGGATAGCTTGGGGCTTCCAAACCATGTTCAGCCTCATCAGAGGATGCTATTGTTCCAAAACTTAAAAGGCCTGATACACCTGCTCCAAAGAGTGCCAGTGCCCTCAAGGACTTCATGCCTGCTCCAATGCTTTCCTGCTCTTTCTTGGAAACAAGAATAGACAAAACTGGAGAGGCCTGAAAATTGAGAAGAAAAACAGAACCAGAAGCCAATTTCAGCCACCAATTTATAATTGAACTGGCAAACACTCAATTAAATTAAAAGAAAGC
The DNA here is from genome assembly GCA_903798255.1 of Fraxinus quadrangulata. Lineage (NCBI taxonomy): Eukaryota > Viridiplantae > Streptophyta > Magnoliopsida > Lamiales > Oleaceae > Fraxinus > Fraxinus quadrangulata. The sequence goes on from CAIGRB010067759.1 coordinate 12,910, forward strand.
CCACAAAGTTCTAAACAATGAAAGCTGTGGTGCTAATTTTCCCCCACCAAACTCAGTCAGCAATCAACATGCCCAACTATTACAATTTAATTGCTTTTAGGTTCAAAGTGGTTTACAGAGAGGTATATGATCAGGCTGCATTACAGCACTGTTACTGGAAGGCATTGCTCTAGAAAACTGGACTAAAATAAGCAACATTAAAGCATAATTAAGGAATCCCAATCAGGAGATCATACGATAAGGGAACCAGATGGCCAAAACTGTTGGATGTGCGCCATATTGATTTCTTTTCTAGATAAAAAAGTAACAAGATAATGCAAGATGAATTGTTTTTGTTATGAAACTCTTAGAAAAATGCAACTGGGAACCGATTGGCACATGTTATAATTAGCTTATAGCCTGTAAAGTAAATTCATTACTATCTAAATATTCATAGAGACAACTACTTTTCTCCCAAAGAAATAGACCTAAAAAATTTCAATACACGAATTTCCATATATTTAAGGTGTTCATTTTTCATTATTTTATGCAATGATTAGACTCCAGATTTCATTAAAGAAACAGATAATTTCTTAAGCACTTGCTTTGTAACCAATGATGATTTAAAAACCCAACCCAACCCAACACAAAACCAAATACGTAAACAAGATCCTGCAAAATTGACGGTAGAGACCCCTAACATTGGTCCCAAAAAACAATTATTTTAATTTATTTTTTTCCATCATGAAGAAAGGAAATCTTCTTTATTAATGGTTCACTCATTTAGTAAAGTAGTTTGAGTTGATATGTTTACATCTGGAGACGAACAGATGCCTAACTTGCATGTGACCCTTGCATTTATATAATAATAGGCATCTCAGTCTCTCTTGATAATGGATATAGCAGGTTATAAAATTTGAGGTCTAGCACCATTCTCAATATCTATTGGGAGATAGAGCCCTCAGGTCATTTCCAAAGCATGAACATGAATAATATTACATGAATGAAATATAACTGAAGTGAAAAATAACTGAAGTGCATTAAAAATGTAAAATCAAAATTAGAAAGTTTACTGTGATTTGTGAATGAAGCCTATCTCTCAGCAACTGGTGGATCACTCTACCTCCAAACATTTTAGTTGATCACTCTGATTATGCAAAAAAAAAAAAAGAGAGAAAAACATTGAAGATATGAAAAAAACTTTATTAATGGTTCACTCATTTAGTAAAGTAGTTTGAGTTGATATGTTTACATCTGGAGACGAACAGATGCCTAACTTGCATGTGACCCTTGCATTTATATAATAATAGGCATCTCAGTCTCTCTTGATGAATGGATATAGCAGGTTATAAATTTGAGGTCTAGCACCATTCTCAATATCTATTGGGAGATAGAGCCCTCAGGTCATTTCCAAAGCATGAATATGAATAATATTACATGAATGAAATATAACTGAAGTGCATTAAAAATGTAAAATCAAAATTAGAAAGTTTACTCTGATTTGTGAATGAAGCCTATCTCTCAGCAACTGGTGGATCGCTCTACCTCCAAACATTTTAGTTGATCACTCTGCTTATGCAAAAAAAAGAGAGAAAAACATTGAAGATATGAAAAAATAATAATAATAAATAAATAAATCTAACACTAAAATGGCTATATAATCAATATCAGAAGCAGTTTTGTATTCAAGGACTACAAAGGAAAAGAAGGCAAAACATTTCACTGAAATTTGATACACAAAGTGAAGGCGAATAAGGCTCCAAAAAACCCTATCCCCACCCCCGGCCTGGAAACAAAAATGAAGGATGAATGCAACAGAATATTAGCATCTCAATCAACGAAACTCGGAATCAAATGAACTCTGGTGTGTTTTAGTGTAATATCCTTGTATCTTTGGCACGAAAAAAGAAAGAGGAGATACCTTGGGTTTTTATTTTACGATAAGAATAAAAGTAGAGAATTTAGTGCCATGTTATAATAGTCATCTTCATCTTGGTTCAAAACTCACATATAAAAATGAGTCTGCTTCACATTTGCCCAGAATATAATAGGACTCCCATTGATCCTCATTACTACAATGCATTCCACTTGAAGTAACCATTATATAACAAATTGTCCCCAAACACAGACGTTCTAGATTATTAGAAGTTCTTTTAATTTTAGATTAATTGCTCTATAAATAGAGAACTTCATCGTAAAACTCACCCTTGATTATATGATAAATTGAATTTCTCGTTGCCCTCAATTCTTCTTCTCTTCTTGTACCTTTTCAGTCTTATTCCATTGCTTGTTCATTGTCAAATTAGTACGCTCCTGCGTCAAGTTCAGCAAATCGTTCTCCTTTGACCTAACATCTTTCGTTCTTAAAACTAAAAATCCACAAACCTTAGCTGGTTACCTACCCATATACTTTCAAATCATACAAACAAATAATAAAGCTACCATATACACAAAGGAGCATAATATCCAGGTAGCAGTAGAAGTTGTTCCTAGAGTTTCCTTTTTATGTTTAGTTCCAAAAAAACCAGAAAAAAAATCTGAAAAAGCAGGAGTTAGCATCTGTAGTTTAGTCGCCTGAAACAATTCTCCAAAAAAAAAAAAAAATCAATTTCGTTTTGTTTTCTGCTTTTCATAATTACTGCTTCCCATCTGTTTAATAAAGCTCCAAATACACCCCGTCCACAAACCAACTCAGTCCACTACCCAATCCTATTTATCCATTAGCCCAACTCTCACTTCAAAACTCAAACCACAACCGAAGCCTAATATACCCTTTGATTATATAAATAAAAATTGATTTCCTCTTTGTTCTCAATTCTTCTCTTCTTTGATATCTTTCTTTCTTGTTCATTATCAAATTAGTATGCCCCCACGCCATAAAACCACTTGGCTAAAGCCCCAAGTAGCTAAGCAGCAACAACATCATCTACCTGAAATCCTAACATTAAACTATATTTTAGATAAGCTTAACTATTAGTAGAGTATGTTTGGAAAATAAGCCGTGGGCCTACAAAACTTTGAGGGTGGAAATAAGCCACATAAGTAATGTTTATCTTATTTTGTGTTCCCCATAAATTTTAAATTACACATTTGTGTGGGGTATAAGCTATGGGATATGCCAAACATCCTATTGATCATTTAATTATGGTTATTTTTACTAACCGAATTCTCTAATTCAACAAAAAGGGAAAAAAGGAAGCCCAAATCACATCCTAAGCTATTGCCAACCCAAGTGCCCAAACCAAGTAGTGTGTATGCTCATTCGAATGGATATTGCACATAATGGACATGTATGGCTAGTGGATGGAGAGACCGGAGGGTTCAAGGATTTTCCGTGTGGATGTGAGTTACCAATCATCTTTCTCTCTACATATTTACCTGCACACATAATTTTTTTCCATCCCTCTCTGTGCATGTGATTCACTGGCATGTATGTCTAGACAACCTGTATTTTAAGTGATATCAAAATGGAGGAGGAGGTTTTACTACGCTACATTAGCAATGGAGCAAACCTTGTTTAGGTAAAATAAATAAATAAATAATAATAATAAAAACTATCTTACAATTAAGTTGAGGGAGAAAAACTATCATCTTGTCGAAAGTCATTACAAGTTATGACTACCACGACCACAATAAGTCATCTTGAACATTGGTTAAACTTTAAGGGAGACCCCTAAATTTTGCTAAACCTCTATGTGCAAAGTGAACAACAATGAGACCCTTAAAACAGAACCCCTCTAAACATACTTGATTTCGGATCTAAGACCCAATTCTTTGGATAAACCATACTATTGCATTTGAACAATCCACTTCGTCCATCTCCATAAATCAAAAGAGCCACAATGAAAAGACCCTAAGATATGGCACTCTCAACATACTCTATGTCTAGCCTAATTTTTAGAAGCCAAGAAATTATTGGGTCACCATGAACAGGGTTGGAAAGATAAGCATGCTTTTAGCAATCCACAAAGACTAAAATGACCACACTGTGTGTGAAAAATGTAATTCCATAAACATGGGCAAATTAAAGAATGGCATTCCAGAAGATCTCTTTTCTCTTTAACTGGAAAAACTGAGTTAGACTTATACCTATTCTCCACGACTCCCTGAAAGATTCGATGAACTTCTTAGCCCAAACTGACATCCGCATCTCGACATTCAGAAACCAAAAGAGTACAACCAATTACATTACAACGTTTTTCTCCTCAGCTCAATAACGAGAAAAACTACCCAATAGAATCAGTAATCAAGCAATCATAATTTTACATACATAAATAAAACGAAACCTAATCTTACAAGATGAAGATGTAATAGTCTGCAAATTCATAAGAAAACAAAAAATAAAATCCACAAATATGTAGATATAAAACCTTGAGAGAGTAGGTCGTGATAGAAAATTCACCAAATGGAACGGAGAGGTGGCGGTTCGATGAGAGATCCAATACAAGGAGAAAGAGGTAGTATTGACTGGATTGTGCTACAAGTACATAGGGGCACCATAATGGACACATGGTGCCCCCCCCCATTGCCCGCGCCCCCTCCAATAGGGGGCACCATATGTCCATTATGGAGACCATAATGGTGCCCCCTATGTATAACAAGAATAATCCCTATTGACTAGTACAGCGATTACGTCTGGGAAATGGAGAACGTTTTGTTTCTTGTCCTCTCTTTTTTTTTTTTTTTTTTTTTTT
>CAIGRB010067759.1:17592-28032 GCA_903798255.1 Fraxinus quadrangulata
GGGGTAAAAGTAGATCTATTTTAGTGTTGGGCTAAGATAGAATTGGGCCTTCGGGTTGGCTCAATCCAATCCGGTCAACTCTCCATCTTTAAAAAGCCTTTTTGCGAAAAAAATTATGCCAAACACTACTGTTACTTTTAAAAATCTTAAATCTACTATTTAGTTTTTTATTCTAAAAATACAATCTTTGTTTTAAAATGCACACAGAAATTGGGGATTGGAAAATGAATATTCTTCTCCACCTACCCCATAGACCTTCATCTTTGTCCAACATATGAACCAAAACACTTATTCATGATACAAAAAATACAAGTCTTGTAAGCAAATAAGATCAAATTTTACCTAAATAAGCATAAATCAATCCCAAGATGTAGTATTTATCCTATTGATTTGGCGGTTCTCGCTATAATGCCATTCTCAACCTATATATTATACTCATATTAGGCATTTTAGTGGTTTTCTGCTTAGATTAATTTAAGTGTTCTCTGGAACATGTCTTTAAGTAGCACATATTGATATGGTTGGTTGGAATTAAGGATCCGTTTAGGAGACTTTTATTATTATTTATATTTCATGTAAAAAAGATTTGCAAAAATGGGCATTGTTACTCTAAATATATAAGATAATGAGAGTATTGATCGTTAATAACGTTTCACTCGTTTGATATCTCAAACTAATTAATCTTACAAATTGAGACCAAGGATATATAGCATAGTTTGGTGAAAATTGATGGAAATGTAGGGGCGGAGCCACCTGGGCATTTTGGTCATGGGAATTTCACCTATTACACTTGAGGAGCGGTCAATTTTTAAGGCAAGGAGAAAACCATAAAAAAATTCATGATAAATCTTGTCCAAAAAAACACAATTGATTACCATCAAGAAACAACAATTTCGAAAAATAAATAAATTATAAGGAGTTGAGTTGAAATTAAATCAGTCACAACAATCAGATCGTGTGCGATTTCAACATATAAAGCTCATTTTTACACTAATAAAATCAGATAGTACCTTCCAATTTCGTTGATGAAGAAGAGAGTGTAGGAATCACTGCAACACAAGATAAATTGGTGCCAAGGGTGATGAATATGTCTCCCTTTTTGCCACTCCCCCAATTTTTAGCGTAGTATTGATACCGAAGAAGAAAGCCCGTTCCATGAATAATTGGGCTTTACAAGACATTTTCCCATTCTATTCCATTCTTCAGTGGACCTCAACTTCTAATTGGGCTTTACAACATTTTTTCTTTTTTTTTTTTAGGGGAAGAGTTCAAATTTCCCAAATTTAAAATGCGGAAATTAAATACAGTACTTTAAAAAGAAGAAGAAATTGATTAACACTTAAACCAAATTAAAGTTTTAATAACGGTATTAATTACGGAAAATATAATACACTTGAAAGTCAACAAAATCATTCCAAATACAAACAGCCGCACTCGGCACTTCACATCTGATATTTTTCACTTCTAAAATTTTTTATTATTAAAAAGTTTTTGTTTGATTCGGTATTTTCTACTACGATTAACTATTTTGAGCGATTTAAAATTTGTTAGAATGCTTGCAATGTGAAAATGATAAATATGTTACGAACGAAGTTTAAATGTCGAAAATTATTTTGAATGAATTATTGAACGCAAAATAAACCGTAATTATTTACTCCATATCTTGCGGCATTTTTGACTTGTTATTATGAACTCATCATTTATCGATTTTTAAATTCGAAAGAAGTGTTTTAAAGTTTGTCGTAACTACTTAGAAAACGAAAACAAAAACCTCATTAGACAAGCGACTAAAATAACCCATACATAGGTCAAAACTAGTAACGTCAAAACATAAATTAAAAGAAAAAATATCTAATTCTGTCATTTTTTACATTCTCATTTTCACAAAAACCTTGAATGCATCAATTAAATTTGTTCAAACAAATATGCATTGAATGCAAAATTAAAACAAGGTTTGAATTCGTATATTTAAATTTTAAAAAACACGAATATGCATCTGGTTAATTATTCCACTGGGATAATGGATTTTTTTAGAGAATGTCACTATTTCACATTTTCTTTTTGCAAATACTTTGGATGCATAAATTGAATTGATTCAAAGAAATATGAATTGAATGCAAGATTAAACCAATATTTGAATTCATATTTTTTATTTTAAAAAATATACATGTATATATCTAATTAATTGTTTCAATGAGATACTACGGCTTTATCATAAAAAAAGTAACAAAATATCACTTTTTTACTCATTTTCGCAACACATTGGATGCATCAATTGAATTGATTTAAATAAATATGAATTGAATGCAAGATTAAAACAAGATTTCAATTAGTATATTGAAATTTTCAAAAACACACGTGTATGCATCTATTTAATTGTTTCAATGAGATATTGCAATTTTTTCATAGAAAAATGACAAAATGTCACTTTTTCACATTTTCTTTTTTGTAAACACCTTGCATGCATATGTTGAATTGATTCAAAGTTAATTTTCATATGTATTAATATAAGTTTGAATTCATATATTAAATTTCAAAAAATGAATACATATGCATATAGTTAATTGCTCCAATGAGATACTGCGACCTTTTCTTTTTTTTTAGAAAAAAGTGACAGAATGCGATTTTTTTCATAGAAAAGTAACAAAATGTCACTTTTTCACATTTTGCTTTTTGCAACAACTTTGAATGCATTTATTGAATTGATTCAAAGTTAATTTTGTATATGTATAAATATGAAACAATGTTTGAATTCGTTTATTTAAATTTCCAAAAATGCAAACATATGTATCTAATGAACTGCTCCAATAAGATATTTTGTCTTTTTTTAGAAATTTTTTTTTACATTCTTTTCACAAACACCTTTCACGCATCTATTGAATTGATTCAAATTTAATTTTTCGTATGTATTAATATATAATAAGGTTTGGATTCATTTATTTAAATTTCCAAAAATGCACACATATGTATCTAATTAAGTGCTCCAATGAAATACTTTGACCTTTTTTAAGAAAAGTAACCGAATGTTACTTTTTCACATTCTACTTTTGAGCAAATGCCTTCATGCATCAATTTAATTAATTCGAAACTAAATTTTCATGTGTATTAATATAAAACGATGTTTGATTTCGAATGTTCAAATTTCTAAAAATACACACATATTGAACTAGTTAATTGTTGCAATGAAAAGTGACAGAACGTCACTTGTTCATAGAAAAGTGATAGATTGTCAACTTTTCATATTCTTCTTTTATCAAACACCTTGCATGCAAAATTTTAATTTATTCAAAGCTAACTTTTCATATGTATTAACACAATCCATTTTCTCTCAAGTTCAACAATGTTATTTTCAAACATGCTTTTAATCACACTAAAATACCCGTCATGCTTTAGATTTTAATTTCAAACACCTTTGATTTTTTTTTTTTGAGATTGAAGGGTGATTTTTAACAAATGGTGCACATGTTAGATTGAACATATGGAAAAAAAAAATCAAACAAACTGTAAATCTCAACAGATTGAGCGTAAAAACCTAAATAATGTCAAAATCAACCAAAGTATGAACACATTGAATAAAAAATCAGAAATATTATAAATTTGGAGATTTGGATTGATTATTTATAAAATTGATGAATAAAACTTTAAAGAAGATGTAGTTGAAACAACTCTTAATATTTTCTGTAATTTCCTTTTTTTCCCCCTTTCTATGCCATTTTCCAATGGACCGATAATAAATAAATAAAATTAGACCAATCAAATATTTAATTTTTACTTTTTGACAAAAAGTAAATGGTTAATAAAAAAATATCTTAAATCAAATGTTTACGTATTTAATTAATACAAAAAATTCAGAATTTTGTCTATAATTTATTGTTTTACATTTCTAATACTGTTTCCAAAATTATAATAACTTAAACGATATGTTCTATTTTTTATCGCGACATAGAAAGAAAGTGAAACGTTCATTTGATTTGTACAAAGAAAAATAATCATTACATTTCCATTTACATGGTTTGAGGGCCTCAAATTTGTGATTACGTCAAATGCCACAACGGTTGTAGTTGGCAATCATTTATGCATACATAGCAATCGTTACATGAAATTGTCACAATTTTTCAAGATAGCAGTAGTTATAATCACAATTATTTGTCACATTACGTGAACTCATGCCATATGAATTGGTCGCAATTACACGATATAGAACGAGTCAAAGTCACAATTAGTTTTTGTTCAAGAGCCCACAAATATCACAATGGTGACATACAATCAATGGTAGAAGGATTCACATGCCTCATAATAAAGCCAAAACTAGGGAGGGTAAAAAACCCCTACAAACATGATATCCGCGAGACCTTGCCCCCAATGGGGCGGGATTACCCGCTTAATCGGGTATTCAAGTCCGGGACGAGTGGATAACTTTGCCTTGGGGCGGGTACGGGTAACAGGTACCCCGCCCCGTTTAATTTTTTTTTTTAGTATTCAATACATTAAATGGAAAATTTTACGAAATTTCATTAGTTCTAATAGAAAGTGGCAACTAAAATTATCTAAAAAATTATGACAAATAATAAAAATCTTAGTTTACCAAATATATTTGAATAATTAATTTTTTTAAAAAAATTAAAAAAAATATTATTATCTCACTTTAATGAATGAGAACAATAAAATGAATTATCAAAAACTTAAAAAAAAAATTAAATGAGATAGTAAATGAAGCAACTGCCCGCATTAAATGGGTAACGGGAAATTGCCGGCGAGAGACGGAAGAGGTTGCCTCAACCCCGACTCGCCCCATTATCATCCCTAGCCACAACATACATTCAATGTTTCTTTTAGCTAGTGCAATGTCTAACCAAAATATGCAGAGATTTCAATTGTTGTGTAGTTGATCATTGCCTTTTTTCAAAAGAGAAAATAACTAATTTTCTATATTGTAGGGCTAGTTTTGAAAGAAAGAAATTATTTTCATGTATCCACCAGTTAATTCTCATGCAAATCTTCTAATCTAGGGAACCTGCCAAATCTTTTACATATAAATAAAACAATTTTGGAAAAGTATGCTTTAACACAAGCCTTATGAGAAAAAAATATGGACAACAAAGGTACAACCGGCCTTCAGGGTAAAGATTATGAAGAGAAAATTTATGGATGTAAATAAGTTAAATTATGTGATTGTCAAATTTTGTTCACCAATTGTATCGAGATATTCAACTTCATCATTCATTTAAAAATACGTATTCAATTTCATCCTTAATCTCTCATTCCATTTATATGTTAATTTAATAAATAATTTATTATTTATTTTTTAAAATTGGATTTGTAATTGTTGAAAATTTATTAAAGTAAACTAAATAAATGAAAAAGAAAATAATAAGATATGCTAATTCATTTTTGTTAGTTGATTGTGTGAATTTTAAAATGAATCAACTTAATTTGGTAGTTTGTTGGTTTATTTGTTTATGACAATAATTGTTTGATCACTTAATTTGAACGAAATAAATATCATCTTTGTATTCTTTTTCGATAATTGTGCATTCATATACAATCGACATTATAAAATTATATTCTATTAACTTTTCCCCTAATATATTTAAGTTTCAATATAAGAGTAAAAAATGTTTAAGAATATTTACACTTTTAAACATAGCAGTATGTTGCTACACGATTGTGACATAATTGAAGACTTGTAAATGCAACACATGCTTGCACTCAAGAATGCATTAGGATTACACGATGGACGTTTGGTTGTGTGAGACACAAAGGGGTCAAAAATTAAAACTAGCTAGCAATGTATGCCTACCTGGCCTATATGTTTTACAAAACTTTTGAAGAGATTTACGAAAATATTAGAAATCTATAGAGAAATTTGTTGAAGTATTATAGAGTAAAGAAGAGATCAAAAGTATTTTGTAACTAGACGTCTCATTCAAATAAGATATAAGAAACTTGTAATAATTGAATAAAAGTTTAAGAAAACGTATCCTACAAAAAATAATCTAGAGAAAAAAAACTATGAATCACAAAATAGAATCAATCTTCATCGTCCATTTAAAGAAAGCGAAATTATAAAAGGCCAAATAAACATTATTTATAACGAACTAAATTAGAAGTAGATACTGATAGTAAGAGTTTTGTATTTAAAAATATTTGTTATGCCTCCACTAAATAAAACTTTTAGCTCCATCCTTGTGGAAATGATATCAATTACAAAAGAATTTTTTGCAAGGTCATGTTGAACATTGAAGAATTAGGAGTGGGCATGGTTTGGTTCGATTCGATTCCGTAGGAAACTGAACTGACTCGAGTACCAATGAGAATATTAAAAATGGAACCATTGGTTCCATATCAACTATAGAACCGAATTGATGAACTTCCTTGCCCAAACTGACATTGGCATCTCAACTTTCAGAAACCAAAAGAGTACAACCAATCATCTGCGACGTCTTTCTCCTCATCTCAATAACGAGAAAAACCATCCAACAGAACCCGTAATCAAGCAATCATAATTTTACATACATAAATAAAACAAAACCTAATCTCGCAAGATGAAGATGTACTAGTCTGCAATTTCAGAAGAAAACGAAAAACAAAAATACATAAATGCGTAGATATAAAACCCTGAGAGAATAGATCATGATAGAAAATTCACCGAACAGAATGAAGAGATTGATAGGTGGCGGTTTGATGAGAGATCCAATATAAGGAAAAAGAGGTACTATTGACTAGTACATCGATTACTACTCGGAAATGGTGAATTGTTTTTATTTTATTTTATTTTTTATTTTTGTAAAAGTAGATCTATTCTAGCGTTGGGCTAAGATAGGATTGGGCCTTCGGGAGGTTGAGTCGAACTTTTGGCCCAGTTCAATCTGGTCAACTATCCATCTTTAAAAAGCATTTTTACGAAAAAAAAATTATACCAAACACTACTGTTATTTTTAAAAATCTTAAATCTACTATTAGTTTTTGAATCATGCTAAACGTACAGAAAAATTTTGACATAATTTTTTTACACAATACACGTGACGATTTGTGATTGGACAGTTAGAAAAAAATAAAAAAAAATACAATCTTTGTTTGAAAATGCACACGGAAAGTGGGATTGGAAAATGAATATTCTTCTCCACCTACCCCATATACCCTCGTCTTTGTCACCACCACCACCCTCCTATACCTCCATCTACAAATACTTTCTTTTACTTTAACAATTAAGCTATTAACCCTTGTTAACAATCTAAGTGTTGTCAAAATTCGAATAGTTGATTTTAAAAAAATATTTTTACAGTTTTTAAAAATGGATAGCTGTGATGTTGTTTGCAAGGGTTTAGACTCCACCACCACCACCTTCTCTTCTTCCTCCTCTTTCAATACATGCCCCTATTGTCGTACCTGAAGCAACTTCTGTATCATTGTTGGCGTGAAATATTAATATGATTTGGAGAGAGGATGCTTTGATTCATTATTGAACTTTTGCGATTTTACATTTGGAGTTTAACTTTCTAATGTTTCTGTCTAGACATTACAAAATGATTTTTTTATTCTTCAGTATATTTGAAAATCTGGTTTTGTAAGTGTGTTTTGTTGGTTCCGGTGGTGGCGACAACTTTGGAATCTTCTGGTTGTGGTCGTGGCGGCGAGGGTGTTCTTAGAACTGGTCACTGGCAGTGATGGTGGTAATAGTGTAGCGCAGTATGTTAGAAGTGATTATGACAGTGATGATGATTGCGACATTGTTAAAAGTATGTTATGGTGGTGGTGGCGACATTGTAACAAGGTGTATTACAAGTGGTTGAGTGATGGTTGTGACAATGATAACATAACAAGTTATGTTACAAGTAGTGTTACATACAACAACGGTAAAATTGAGTATCACAAATATAACATAGTCTGTTATAATTAGTGGTAGCGTTGATGGTAGTGGAGGAAATAGATTGCGTAACAATGTAACACATTGTATAACAAAATGTAGGTAATAAAAATACAGTAATTTGATAATAATAATAATAAAGGTTTAAAAGTAAATGGTAAACTTTTTCAATTATTTGTAAATTGTTTCCTATTTTTTGGTGGGATGGGAAGGTTAGGGGTTGGACAATAGAATTTGGGACTAAACTGAAATTTTCGCCATTTTCAAAAATTATGAAAAATGCTTCTTTCTTTTTTTTTTTTTTCATATNAAAAACTGGAAACTACAATGAATGTGAAAAAATAATAAATAAATAAAACAGTAAACGTCATTCTTCCACCTTCAATTCCACGATTTGCATGACTTTTTTTAAGTAAACTTGCTTATAATTAAAAATTTTCAAGCAAATATATGCCATCATCTAAAGGGTACACCTGTATTTAAACATAAAAAGTGTGCAGAAGAATTATGAGACTTAAACACAAACTGCCTATAATATCTTAATTCATATTTTGATGGAAGATTGCGTTTGTCTTCGAGTCCATATTGGAGCATTCCCATGAATTGCGGTGAATAATACATGATTATGCTTGAAATGGGATGAGTCCAATAAATTAGTCATGGAGTGGATTCTCATGCTCGATTCTTGTGATATTTGAAGGATTGCATTAGTGTTGGAGTTATAACTTTTGAATAAAGTAATGGCAATACTCTACGCATATCAAAATGTTCAACATGAATTTTTGAAAGGGGACCCATCCTAACATTAAATCCATATTATATGATGAAACAAATTACTTAAAACACGTGAGACAAAAAGTTGTAGAATAAGTTTTAATCATTTTCACCAAATCATAATTTTTTTTTCACAAAATCAAAAGTTGTAGAATAAGTTAAAACATGATTTCATTTATAATCTATTTATATCAGAAATGATCTCCCACCCATGGTGGGTATGAGTTATTTTGTTCACCGTCGATGTGGATTTACAATTTCTGACAATTAAACATTAAATTGTCAGTCAACGAAGTGCATGTTTTATCCTACCCACCATGAGTAATGGCAATACTCTATTATTTATATTATTATCAAGTTGCAATGGAGAAACCAACATACTTTTAAAATAGGAAGTCAAAACAAGATGTTTCGACGTGAAGTTTCAACATGGAAAAAGCAAATCCTTATTATTTTGCTAAGGGCTTATTTTATGTAGATTCGAGAATAATTTTTGTACCGTAAAACCATTTTATTAAAAGAATGTGTAGTTGAAAATAAGTTTAAAGAACAATGAATTTTAAAGAACTTGGACCAAACAAGGGCAAAATTGTATAAATTTAAAATTGCATGTTGCAACTCCGAGAAAACGACCTATTATTCGAGCAATTATAGAAATTTAAACCTAGAATTGTTTGGTTTTATAAAATAAATGATCACCGCATTCTCGTGCTTCGGCCGACTTCATTCCCCAACAATAAAACACCTGAAAGGTTTATAAAATAGAATACCCCATAAGACACAAGATCAATTTCTTCCACTAATACGACAACGAACGATATAAATATACTTACAAACTAGGAGCATTTTAACTTATGAACATGTTCATAAGATCAATATTCAAAATTGTAGCATTACAAAATTTTGGGTTCATTTATGTCTCAAAATTTAGAATACTTTTGTAACGAACATATTGAGAAGTAAGGAATAAGTCTAGCAATCAACTCGCGAGACGAGCATCATGCAAAGTGAGAAATATATAGAATAATCATTTCACAAAGTGACGAATAAATATAACAATCATCTCGTGAAGTGAGACATATAGTGAGGCGAGGGATAATCATTTCGATCTTGTTGGTCTATTTTTTTCTATTCTAATTCCATTCGTGGTTCAAATTCTTTCTTGTTTGTGTAATCTATAAGAATAAGTGCCTTCAGATTGTTAGAAATAGAAATTGATACTTCAGAAATAACAATCTTATGAAACTCTTTTTTGGGTTTTTTTTTCTACTTTAGCTTATTTTTTTGGTTTATTTCTACTCCAGCTCCTTATTCGTCTATCTTCTGATTTTGCAATCAAATGGCAACATCTAATTATTCGCTCCAAAATTAGACCAGAGAAACCTGAAAAATTTAATGGGATAGATTTTATGCATTGGCATAAGAGAATGTTTTTTTATGTGATGACATTAAGTTAGAAATTTTTTCTTCAAGAAGATGCTCCTTCTTACAAAGAGAATGGAAGTAACATAGAGAAATTGGTTGCGGTTGATACATGAAAATATTTGTATTTCTTATTCGAAAACTATGTTCTTAATGGAGTGGACAACATATTATATAATGTATATTGTAATGCGAAGTCTAGGAAAGAACTGTGGAAATATTTGGACACCGGTATAAAATCAAAGATATCAGCTCAAAGAAATTCATTGTCTATCGATTTTTGGATTATAAAATGGTTAACATCAAGAATGCTTTATCACAATTTGACGAACTTCAAGTAATCCTTAGAGATATCCATGTTGGAAGAATGCCTCTCA
>CAIGRB010067825.1:6012-17992 GCA_903798255.1 Fraxinus quadrangulata
TTTAATTTTTGTATTGTGATTTTGAAGCTGTGCATAGATTGGATATTATGATTTCATTGTTGAGATAAAAAGCCAGGGTAACTAGCTATATCGAGTTGCATTGCTTGATTGTCTGACTACCAATTAGATAATTAGCATTGCATGTTTGTGTGTTTGTTAGGTTTTAGTTTTATTTGAGGACAAACAAAGATTCAAGTTCGGGAGTTTGATAAGTGTATTTTCTACATTTATTGGGGTTTAAAATTATATAATTTTATTGTTCTTTAAACAAAATACTACCTAAATTGTGTTATATTACATCTTACAAGTAAAACTCAATGTATGATGAAAAATTGAAGAAAAGAAGCAAAATGTGTCGAAAAATGAAAAAATCCAAAGTAAGGAGATCAAAGTCTACACTATAGAAGTTGAAGGACTATATTGCATTAATTTGAAAGATTGGATGACTTGGAGAAATACAAAACTAATTGGGCCTTTGGAATTCAAATGGACCAAACCATTGGTGGCCTAGGGTGTTTGATATATATATATATACACACATACATATATATATACACATACACGTGAAGACGAAAAAAAAGAAGGAGCCGGGCTGAATTAAATTGAGAGAAAACAATTCAATTTCGGCGGCAGTCAGGCAGAAATAAAAACACATTGAAGTGGCTGGAGGAGAATTTTATATGTACACATTCATTGGTAGCCCTTGAGGAGAGGAGAGAGATATAGTCATATAGGGTGGAAGAGAAGTCAACTATTGCGGCTGATTTATAAATTATATGCACACAATTGAGAGGCAACTACAGAGATATATACACATACAGGAAGTAGGCTCTTGGGGGCTAATTACATCACACAATTGGCTATTGGAACAATAAAACATAGATACATGCACCGGCAGAGAGAATAATATATATTTTTGCAATTGGAGCTGAATTAGAGGCAGCTTTGGAGGAGGAACGCGACCACGGCAACATCAAATTGGGAGTTAATCACGTTCCTTCAATTTATAGGTGATATCGTCCACTTCGTTGTGTTTAATCTCGATAATATGCTAGGCCAAATACCTTTGTATTGGATGGATGATGAAACTATTTGATTTTTAGTTTTTTAATTCGAGACCACGTGTTTTTAGTTTAATTCTTGCATTGTGATTTCATAAATATGCATGAATATATTGTTTTAATGTTTGCGCACCATTAGGACAATTAGTTGCTTATTCGTAGTGTTGAAAAATTCACGGTATGTAGAACACTATTTATGGAACACACGGACAATAAATATTATGAATAATATTTATGGCGTGTGCGATCATGTTTGATAATCCTAAACGTCAATGCATGTTTGTCATATGAATTCGGACTAGGAATATGATCGTCTCGGGGCAATCACATGTTTATTATATCTTGGAAAAGAATAGTAAATAAAAGTGAAATTATTGATCGTCACAATTGCATGAATTGAATTGACTATCACTGGTTGAGAATTCAAACTAAGAATTGATCGGTGGAGTCGGAAATCCAATGCACTCTCCCACATTTGATTTAAAACCAATTTTTATTGCTTTCGTAGTTATAGTACGTAGTTAAATTCAAACCAATTATCTTTTGTTACACGCGCGAATTTAAATATATCGAATACACTAAAATTAAGCCTTATTCCCCGTGGGACGATAAATCACTCATCACAATTATTACTTGTACAACGAACCCGTACGCTTGCGGGATTTTCACGTAACAATAACTACGCCAAGAATTTTTCTTGTCTTTCATAAATCTTTCATGTCAAATTCCAAATTTAAAATGTTTTTCATTTTTATGATTTCAACTTTACTAGAACTAGCAAGCAACATGTCATCCACATATAACAATAAATAAACTTCATAGCCTACTTTAAAGTTATTAAAATGCAGACATACATTAAATTCACTCGTCTTAAAACCAGTTTTAAGCACATAAGTATCAAATCTTTTATACCATTGCCTAGAACTTTGCTTAAGACCATATAAAGACTTTCTAAGCAAACACACAAGTTCTGATTTTCCCCTTACCTCGAACCCTTGAGGTTGAGACATGTAAATCAATTCATCCAACTCTCCATGAAGAAAAGTCGTCTTAACATCTATTTGCTCCAACTCCCAATCATACTGGACAACTAAGGTTAAGACTAATCTGATAGTTTTATGCTTAATGATCAATGGGAACACCTCATTATAGTCTATCCCTTATCTTTGATTAAATCCCTTCGCAACCAACCTAGTTTTATATGTTAAAGGGTCTTTAGGTTCTACTTCTTCTTTCCACTTGTAGATCCATTTACAATGGACTGACTGCCTTTTGATTCTTTGGGTTTTTAACCAACTTCCAAATCTCTTTTTTGTTTAAAGACTAGATCTTTTCTCTCATAGCCTTTTCCAATTTTCGGAATTTTTATAGGTAACTTCTTCCTCAAATGAAGCCGACTCAACTAATTCCAAGGCTTTACCCGAAACTAGGACAAATTCCATCAAATTTTGAAGAGATGTATTTCATATTGGGATTCACTTGTCTNGGCTTCACTTGTCTTCTCTCCCTACCCCTCACTAATTGGTAGTCATCCAAATTAGTGCCTCAATATGTTTCTTGATTAGGGATAACAGTTTTAGGAATTTCAAGTTCTCGTTGTTCTATCACTACTTCTTGATCAAATTTTTCTTGAGGTTCAATTTCACTATCCTCTGGATGATCATCTAATCTCTTCACCTCAAACTCCATCTTATTTCCAATAGAAGATTCTCCTTCCTTAGTATGTTTGTTCTGTCTATCTATATTTTTAAGGCATGGCATATCAAGTTCATTGAACTTCACATCTCTACTGTTAATAATCTAGATTCCCTTTATACCTAAAACCCACAACCTATATCCTTTCACTCATTCTATATAAGCTAACATGACACATTTAGTATTCCAATTTGCCCTCAACCTAAAGTGCATAAGCCACACAACCAAACACTTTAATGTGTAACAAATCTAAGGCTTTTCCAGACCATAACTTTGGGGGAGTTTTGAAGTTAATAGAAATAGAAGGTGACATATTTATCAAATAGGCAGCAGTACGCACGGCTTCATCCCAAAAACCTTTAGACAACTATGAACTAATCATCATACATCTAACTTTATCCATTAATGTCCAATTCCGCTACCCTATTTTGTCGGGGATATGTCTCACAGTCCTGTGCCTCATTATATCCTTTCCCTTGCGGAGATTATCAAATTCAAAGTTACAAAACTTTAAACCACTGTCCATCCTAATAGTTTTGACGTCCTTTCCCATTTGATTTTCGACTAAGGCAAGCCAGGACTTAAACTTACTAAAAGTTTCAGATTTGGATTTGAGGAGAAACAACCAAACTTTTCTCGAGTGATCATCAATAATGGACCGGAAAAATTTGTTCCCTCCATGCGTGGGATGTTTTTCTGGTCCCCACAAATCTGCATGATTGTAGTCCAACGGTCTTTTAGTGCTGTGTTCACCTATCCCAAAAGCTAACCTTGTGTGACTTTTCTAGAACACATGTCTCGCAAAAACTTAAAGGTGTAACACTATCTTTACCAAGTAAGTTCTGGTCACTAAGATATTTCAACCCCTTGTTCCCAATGTGTCCCACGCTCTTGTGCGAAATATCTGATTTATCTTCAAAGACATAAGATAATGTCGACTCCTTGTTGCCTAAGGCTTCACCTTGAAGGACATATAGCCCATTCATCTTGAGACCTTTCATAACCATTAGAGACCCTTTACAAATCTTTAAAGTACCAACAGAAGATCTGAACTCATAACCTTCTTCTTCTAGAGTGCCTAAGGAAATAAGATTCCTAACTAGCCCGTGACATACCTAACAACTCTAAGGGGTCTGATAATGCCATCATACATCCTAATAGCAATATCACCCATTCTATCCACATTGTGTGTCCAATTATCCCCCATGTATATTTTCCTAGGATTCACATCTCTGTAGTTATAGAACCAAGACTTAACCGAACACATATGAATAGTGGCACCTGAGTCTAAAATTCACTCAATATCAAAATCAATATTAGAAACATTCATGACATGTATGTTATCACTGGCATGATCTACATCAGTGTCAAAATCTCCTGACATGGTCATAACATGTAGATAATCGAGAGAATCACGTACAGCAGCTAAGTTTTGATCATCACTCTACTACGGTCTCTATTTCTTCTAAACGTCATTATAGTCTCTCCTGAAATGCTCTAACTTACCACAATGCAAGCATTTTTACCACTCTTATCTCTAGACTTAGACTTGCCCTTCGATTTTACTCTACCCTTCTTACTTTAAAGTAGTTCACCCTTATCTCATTCCATCCTCTAACAAACAAACCCTCTTCTCTCGAGCTACCCTTCGAATCTTTCTTAAACTCTAGCTCCCTAGCTCTCAAAGTAACAGTCACAATATCTTAGGTCAAAGTATCCCTAGCATACGTGATAGCATTCCTAACATCTCTATAGAATTCGGGCTTAGCATTTAAAAGTATAGCCGCTAGATACTCATCATCAAATTTTTTATCATTGTGGGCCAAACACTTGATGAGTCCATTAAAGTCACCTAAGTTGTATTCAACATCATTTCCCAGATCCAGCTTAAAATTGAAAAGTTTTTGAAGCAAATATATTTTGTTTGGAAGAGATTTTTCCAAAAATAGCTTGTCAAGTGTTTCCCACAACTCTTTGGTAGTCTTATGTTGTTCAACTTGTCCTAACACATCATCATATAAATGCAATATAATCAAAATATGTGCAATTTCATTCATCTCAATAATTTCATCCGATTTATCTTTTAATGCATCATGATATTTTTTCGGGTCGTCAAGAGCTTTAGACACTTTTTGTTGGATTAAAATAGCCTTCATTTTTTGCTTTCAAATGGAATAATTTCCCTTACCATTGAATTACGCCAATTCAACTCAAGAGGCCATGGTAGCAAAATAATGTTTTTCGAAAAAGTTTTACTTAACCAATTTATTCACACACAAATGCAAACTCAAACCAATTTATGTATAAATTACTTTTCAAGATGACACAAACGATGATATGATAACAAGTAACACATAGAAAATATCACAAGAGTCAAATAACAATATGATATCAAATAATAATTTATCAATTGTAAATTCGAGAGGGTGTTAGAACGCGCAAATCGAGTGAACCAATATGTTGGTTCGTATTTTAAGAAGAGATGCGAGTCTTTATCCATCTAGGGTCTCCACTGACTGCCTTAAGTTATCCAAAAGCTGCTACAACCCCAGGAAACACCACCGAGCCGCCAACAAAAAAGCTTTCTCCACTTCATCTTTCTATCCAAGGCTATATCTGCTTCCACAGTACACCAAACTGAAATCCAACACCACCAGGAGGTCAAAAATATCATAAGGAACAAACTGTCTTTTTTCACCTCCGGTCGATTCTCCCTCCATTGTCGACGCGTGTGTCCCACGTGCGACACCACCAGCTTCTGCTTGTTACCTAAAGTCTGGAGGTGGTCGCTGTTCGTCCACCAGGTCCGTGGTTTTGCCGAAAAATGGGTTTAAAGATTCGGGTTTACTAGTTTTCGACCAAACCCAAACCCTTCGACTTCCAATCCGATTTTCAGGTTGGTTTAACACTTTATACAACTAGCCTAAGCTTTGATACCATTTGTAAAGTTTAAAATGTAGTGAATAAATGATTATTATAACTACAATGTGAAAAACATAAACTCTCAAAGCGTAAAACCAAACCAATAGACCCAAACTTTCTTCAACATCACTAATGGAGTGTCATATGACGTTGAGCTCAGATTTTTGCAACACTGGATCATTTATCATCATCCACGGGAATGTCAATGGATATACCGAGAAATAAATCTACTAGAAGCCACCAAGAATTTCACTGGAAATATGAACTTCTCCCACTTGGTTGCCTCTCTATGCTTTTTCTCTTTTGTTATGCCAAGTCCAAATGAAAAAGGTAAAGAAGTCTTGTAATTATAGAGCCAAAGAACCATTTGAATTCAAATTCAAATATTGTACCAAAAAAAATATTTGACTATTATAGGTAATTGACCACAAGATTTAATCCAATGTTTGGATTTAATCTATGGTCCATATCAATTAGTACAATCATTTCAAAGTGTTCAAGATAAATACTCATGTGTCAAGTGGATTTAAGTGATGCACCTCACAGTTGATAGTATAGATGGGAAATAAACTGGTAGGGAAGGGGTAGGAGTTGGTGGCGGCAGATATTAAAGATGGAATAGTATTGCTAGTAGGAGAGGTAGGATTAGTTGAAATGAGGTTCTGGGTTTGAAAATTGAAAGGAATGGGTATGGTGAGAGGAATGGGAGATGGAAAAGATGTAATAGTTTCGGAAGACTTTGTATTGAATGGAAAAACTCCTTCATGAAACACATTCTGAGAATAGAAAATTTGGTTGGTTTGTATCAGAAAAATTGAGATACCTTTCACCATGTAACAAAACGAAATGCAAAGCAGGAAACCCAGAAAAAATAGCAAAGCAAGAAACCTAGAAAAAAAAACGATAAGAAGAGAAAATCTTGCTTTTCGTTCTAAATCCCATCTGTACATCAACCCATGTATATACAATTACAAAAGAATATTCTAAACATCTATAGAAGGAACATACAATGCTCATCTATACAACTCAACATAAACAAATGAAATAACAGACTAACTCTCAGCATTAGTCAGGGCAATCCCTTTATTCAAAATAGAGGATTGCATAATGTTTTCCAATACTTCCAACTTCCTTTGTGGTCTCTAAAATATCCCAAAATTCTTTTGCGGTTTCACACATTGACACTCTCCTATACTCTTTAGTAGACATAGCCATAAACAGGGCATGAAACCCTTTACTATTCCAGTTGTACTCAGCTATTACATCTTTAGTCCAAAGAGAAATGTCAGTGGGGGTAACTACACCTGAAACAGTAGAAGAAGGGGCGGTCCAACTACTTTGCACACTAACCCAATTTCGCTCATCTAGAGACTTAAGAAATGTTCACATCCTAACTTTCCAATATACATAATTGCTTCCATAAAAAAAAGTGCGGAAAGAGAGTGACTCATCTTGATTAGATATTGGTTAGGAATCGAAATGAGGCTCTGATACCACTTATTAGTTACTAGTTTGACCCTACAATCACTTAATAAGTGAATAACGCGAAACTAAAAATTAACAATTAATAAGCAACAAGTCACTTTTAATTGTTTCTAAGTGGTTAGTCAATCAATTCAATTTTCCTATGGTTTGAATGCCACAGTTATAAAGAAAGCAGTAATTAACACAAAATATGACGACGGAGAAAATCGTAACTGGGTAAAAACTCCGGGCCCAAGCCAGTAACAATCCACTATAAACGAATCACTTATAATGTTGTTAGACTCGACTAACTCTAGTACTTTCTGACCTCGTGACTGTAATCACCAAAGCCATCCTTGATTGCTTGCTCTTCCAGCAACTCCCAACTTTCTAAATTTGTCTATCACCTGTGAATTAATGAGAACTCCTCATTTTTCAACAACCAAAAACTCCGGTCACCTTCATTGATCATCAGAACTCCAATGATGTTATGCAAGTAAGTGTTTTGGTATTTAATTTAAGTGAAGTTGATGTTTTTCACAGAAATAATGAAATCAATATGATGGTTGAACTCTAGGAATGATGTGGAATGATACGGATGATGCAAGCAATTGTTTCTCTCAATGTCAATTAGTATTTTTCAAATGATGGCGTCCATATATATAGTGAAAAGGTTTTGGGTAGCATGGGCCATATAAACCTTGAAAAATGTGAATTAGATTTTCCCTGAATAAACTGTCGCTCGAGCAAGAGCTCAGCGACAAGCGACCGATGCTGTGTCGCTCAAGTGAAGTCTAGGCAACAGGCAGGCGACTCGAGAAATTTTTTAGGATAAAAATTTTATTGTTTTATGTGGTAGCTTGAAGTTAAGGGACTAAAATGAAATATATTGTGATTTTTTATTTTATTTGAGCCAAATAATTAGTTTTTGATAGCGTAAAGATTAGTATATCAATATTAGACTCTTTTAGTAGGTTTTCATTAATTAGAAGTCTTTGACTCGAGAAAATGTTGATTTGGATAAGTTATGTCCAAGTTATTGTAGTTCAAAGAAGTTATTATTAATTGGTAATTAATTAAGTTGGGTTATGATTAAATGGCAACCTACTACACGGATAAGTTGTAATTATAGTTTGATAAATGTCTAATCATTAATTTTAATCATAAATTGGTATTTATAAATGTTGAAAAGTTCATTGTAATCGTACATTGATTTGGATAAGGTTTAATGGTAATCCTAATTTGCTTAAAACTACTTTTCATTCTTTCAATTCTTATATTTATTTTCCAATTCAATGAAACCTATTAACATATTGGTCCACGTGTGTGTCCTATGTAGCCTATAATTCTAATTGATAATTATGATTTAATAGTTAAAGACCTACATACTGAAAACCTATTCTGACGAAACACGGCTCGTCTATTCCAATTGTTTCAAAACTCAATTATTTTCAACTATAAATACCATGTAAGAGGTCCCATCATTTACCACAAAAATAAATAGTACCCACAAAGTGAACGCGGTGGCAGATAAATTTAGGAAAATGATTTGGAACGTGAATTCATATTTCTTTCAAAAAAAAAATTCATTTTATTTATCGAGGTAAGATACCTTTGTGCAAGTCGATGTTTCCGTACACTTTTATGTTCAATGATTTATGCATAAATTGCCAGTGGACCTTCGGGTTCGACCTAACAAAATGTGAAATCCTTCGAAAAATCCAAAATTAGAAATGATGAATATCTCGTTTGATCATCGATATACTCCATAAAGAGAAATGTGGTATGAATTGTCTATGTTATTGTTATATAATTGCGTATGGAAACTGCATGTGTCTTACTGAGTATTTTTAAATACTTACTCTTACTATAATTTTTCAGGTTAGTTTGGATTGATTGGAACAGTGACCAAATGGTACAGCGGACTGCCCAGGGATTTCGACATGCGAATATATACGATTTTATGATTTAAATTTAAATTTATGAATGTTTCAATATTTGTTTATTAAAAAAATATTATTTTATCATTCTGCAAAGAAATTAAAATTTTGGTAACACTCCAGTGTTTGTGAAATTTTGGGACGTTACACGATGTATCTTCTGTTTTTACCTCTCAAGCATCAGTTGGATGATAGGCTAGCGAAAATGCGACGACTTTTATTCTTTTGTTCCATACTCGAACCCTAGGACTTCTAACTTATTACTCAACACTTTGATTTTTAAAAATTATTTTACAATAATAGTCTTGTCAAAAGATTACCAGCAACTTTAAAATCTAACAAACTCCCCCTTTGACATTATGAGACAAAACACGAGTTACAAATCAAAGTCAATTCAATCTAATCTACCCAAAACCAACTAACTCGACTGAAGCTTGTCTTTCCTTTGTCCAACCTGTTTCCTGAAAAGAACAACTCAAATACCAAGTGTAAAAACACGTGAAATAGTAACAAGAATAAAGCATTTGAGACAATTCGTAAATTCAACCACATACCATCGAAATTAAAATGCAATATCAATGTATGCCGAGATACCACAACCACATTGATATCACTAAACATCAAAACTTAGTCTAGCTAAGCATTCAAAAAAAAAAAAATCTGCTTCCCCTTACTACAAACTCTCCAAAATTCAAAATTAAAACTTAACTCATCACATTCATTTCAAAATTAAAATGTAAAATTTAACTCATCTCATTCATCTCTCCCCCCTTTTTGTCATAGATGGCGAATGTAACAACAATATATAATAATTGAAAGATGTAGTTGATAGCATGCAAAAGTACAATCAATGAACAGTAAACTTTTCCACATACTTAGTTCAAGTCTAAATGGAGAAAATTGTATAAATGACTCATGTGTGTTAAGTGCCACTATTTCCTTGTGATCATAACTCCAAACCTTATATTTGTGAGAAATGACATGCTAAACATCACTGTTAAATAATTTTATTCCTTTACTAATGAAAATCAAACCAATAATATATATTAGGACCTATAAATGAAGCTCATTTTTCATGTATATTATTATTTTCTCCTCCTTACTTTGAGCATTTACACATTTCACACAATTTATATTTTTCTTTTTAAACTCGTCATTTTTCTTTTCAATTTTTCACATCTTATGTGCAGACTCTTCTCCTTAAGTGACTAAGATGACCTTGTATCTAGTTTTGGGCCGATAACTCCAGGTCAGTTGATTATAGGACATCAGGTTATGAGAAATCCCTCAAAATTAATTACTCTAGTCAAATAGGATTCGAAAAATAGTATAAGATGACACACGTTTTATTTTACTTTTCAGGGAAATTTACTAGACTTTAATTCAAAATAAAAAAATAATAATAAAACACTCCATCCACATTACACATGGCAAATCACATTTTCATTCAAGGTTTCAATTAAATTGCAAACCTAATTTTTCATCAATTTCTTTAAAGAAATATCTTGAAGCTGACTTATCCGAATCGATTTTTTCTCGAGCATATTATACATAATTAATTACGAGTATACAACGACCCCAATATTGATATATTTATCCTTATTCTATCAATATTTAAATACTTGACCCAAATAAAATTGAATTTAATAAATGTATCATTGTAGTCCCCCCAAATTTTCCAAAATATAAAATATATAGCACATAGAATAATTAATTCTACTATATTATTATTATTATTATTGTTGTTGTTGTTGTTGGGACTTTAAAATCTCACCTCCTTAAATATTCTCGTCTTCAAAAATTACTTTGGCTAANGCACATAGAATAATTAATTCTACTATATTATTATTATTATTATTGTTGTTGTTGTTGTTGGGACTTTAAAATCTCACCTCCTTAAATATTCTCGTCTTCAAAAATTACTTTGGCTAATCGAAGAGTTTTGGATACTTGGTTTCAAGCTCATCTTCCTTCTCCCAAGTTGACTCGTCCAATCCATGATTCTGACATTGAACCTTGACTAGAGGAATTTCTTTATTTTTGAGTTGATGCACTTTCCTATCCAAAATCGTCGTCGAAATTTTTTCGTATGACATGTCTTTTTGTACTTCCAAAGTTTGGTAACTTACGACATGATTGAGATCATGAATATATTTTCTAAGTATCAAAATATAAAACACATTATGCACTGCTGCGAGTTCAAGTGGTAAAGCAAGTCGATAAGCCACAACGCCAATCCTTTCAAGAATTTCAAAAGGTCCAATATATCATGGTCTCAACTTTTCCTTCTTACCAAATCTCAATACTCTCTTCATTGGTGCTACTTTCAGAAAAAACTTTATCACCCACCTGAAACTCCAAATCCTTTATTATAACATCAGCATAACTTTTCTGTCGATTTTGTGCTATCTTTATTCTTGCTCTAATCTTATCAACCACCTCAACTATTTGTTCAATAATTTCAGGACCCAAAATTCTATTCTCTCCAACCTCATCCCAATAGATAGGGGTTCTGCACTTCCTGCCATAAAGAACTTCATATGGAGTCATACTTATAGTGGTCTGAAAATTATTGTTGTAAGCAAACTCTACTGACAGTAGATTTGTTTCCCAACTACCGCCAAGATCCAAAACACATGTCTTCAACATGATAACCCAATAATAACTAACCAAGAGGGGGTGAATTAATTTTTAAATTTTTTTTGAAGAATTAATTTAAATTCAACCAAATAAAGACTAAATAAATTAATTCAAACAGTAAGTACAAATATAAAAGTGATAAGTAAAAGGGAGAGATGATGCAAACGATATAATTGTGGAGGTTTGATCCAAAGCAATGATCTACGTCCTCCGTTGCCAAACTCTCCGGCACGAACAAGGCCTTTTCACTATGTTGAT
>CAIGRB010067827.1:0-30667 GCA_903798255.1 Fraxinus quadrangulata
TTCTAAATTATGCGACGATTACAGAATTCCATGCATCGATTCAAATATGTAGACACCTCAAGAACTCTGGATATCTATTCACCTCTTTCATCCTCCAATGGCATAGCCTCCATCATCTTTCTTAGGTAAAAGATCAACTATTTGTCCTCCTTTAGCAGTTACATCAGAATCAATCATCATCTTTCTCGTTCTTGCAAACTTATGATCCGACAAATAAGTTAAGCTCCGAGTTGCATTCAAACCTCTCTAGACACAGCTAAATTGCCTCAACTCGTTATATTTCCTGATGTGCCCCAAATGAAGGCTTGCAGACTTCAGAAAGCTGTTGCATAACATCTAATGGAACCAACTTGATCTCAATTTTTATGTTTGACAAAACAAAAAATGAAATAAGAAACATATGATCATGTTATCCTAGCAAGCAAAAAATTAACAGAAAAAATATTCTTACTTAACTGCGGAGTCAGCGAAAAGCATAGTAAATTGAAAAAAACAACAAAAGCAAGTTGAAAATCTTTCTGTTATACCATTAACGTTCACTTCTTTTTCATTTGAGAGTCAAAATATTAAGCCCATGTTTGGCCGCCCAATTTTTTAAAATTCATATTCAATCACACATTTTATAGGATCATGACTTTTGTTAACCGGATTTCATCATTTTTTTTTTATCAAATCTACTAAAAATATGATTTTAATCTAAACCAAATAAGGCTAAATACGTTATGCAATGCAGTTTTAACACATCGGCGTCTTATTAAAATGCAGGTGATCTTTATTTTTTTATTTTTATTTTATATAATATGATCTAACCTACACATTACACACTAGCATAGACCCACTTCATGCAATACAAAGAGCCTGTTTTTCTATATATTCTTTTTTTTTTCCCATTTGCTTTGACAAGTGAATTAATAGAAAATTTCGAAACTTCAGCTACCACTATAACTCCTCATTTATCTTATAAAATCAATTTTTTTCCACAGAGAGCACAGAGCATCTCTGTTCTTCATTTCATCACAGATTAAAAGAGTAAGCAGTTCGTAATTTAACGTGGCCCACCGATGTTAATTTGAACTTATATAATTTCATCTTTGAAATTCACGCACTTCATAAATTTCAACAAGCTAGACATTGAATTAAATGAACAAAATAATACAGCAAATAATAAATCACACAGCTTTTACAGAAACAAAAAGACGATCGATCTAACATTCAGAATAGCTGGCTTGGCGAACCGCGAAAACACATCTCGAAATACAGATCGGCAGCTATTATTTCAAATAAAGGAGAGAAAATAAGAAGGGTTTGGGGGAGAAGAAAGATATTGGATTTAAGATTTTGGGAATTCAATTGATTTGAGAAAAGGGAAAATTATGTTTTGTATAATTGTATTGGCGTTGAATAAGGGTATATTAGGCAGTTTATAAATTATGATTTAAAATATTTATTTTAAAAATATTATTTTGGTCAAAGGTTAAAATCTCAAACTGTATTATGAAATAGATTATTTGACCCAATTACCACTTAAAAAAGATCGTTTTCTATTGATGTTGAATAAAGGTATATTATGTAGTATATAAATTATGATTTAAAATATTTATTTTAAAAATATTATTTTGATCAAAGGCTAAAATCTCAAACTGTATTATGAAATAGACGGGGTGGTAGTAGCCACAAATTTTGACAGCACCATTTCACAGTGGGACTCGTTTAGAAAAAAAAAAGGTCAAAAAATTAATTATTGTGTTCAAATAATGGAAACAAACGGGGTGTAAAAGTAAAATTCAAAGAGGAAAAAATGAATTCCAATTAGCGACGAATTTGCTTATTCTTATCTTTTACTTTTTCTTAGAAAACACACTTAAATGAATTAAAAGGAAAACAATTGTTTAATTTAAAAAATAGAATTCCAATTAGTGACAAATTTGTTCATTCTTATCTTTTACTTTTTCTTAGAAAACATATTGTAGACCCTTAGAAATTAAAATTCAGATTTTAATATAAATTAAAAATAACAATTAATTTTAACTACACATTATATGATCTTCACAATTTTTTAATCATATATTTCACCAAATTTTATTCAAATTACTAAAAATTTGATTTTAATCTCTATCAAACAAAAACTAAATTAATTAAAAGGAAAATAATTGTTTAATTTGGGAGTTTTTAGTTGTCGTAATTTTGCTCTTTAGTTTATGAAAAATATTTATTGTACATAACTATTTACATAATATTTTACGTAATGATGAGATGTTAAAATACAAGTGAAAAAATTATTTGATTAATGAAATTTTTATCTAATTAAATTTCGTCACATTATTTATTGATAAACTTCTATGTAAATTAGGGATAATTGCAGCAGATGTCCCAAACCTTTCAAATTTTTACGTACTTTACCATAACCTTTAATTTGTGCTAGTCACAGTCCCAAACGTTTCAGAAATACGCAGCAGAGGTCCAAACGGATGGTTTCCATCCATTTGACCGTTAGTTTGACCAAAATAGTGGAGTTTAACTATTGTTGACCAAATTGACAAGGGTAAAATAGTACATTTATAAATTTAGTTTATGAAAAATATTTATTATACATAACTATTTACATAATATTTTACGTAATGGTGATATGTTAAAATACAAGTGAAAAAATTATTTGATTAATGAAATTTTTATCTAATTAAATTTCGTCACATTATTTATTGATAAACTTCTATGTAAATTAGGGATAATTGCAGCAGAGGTCTCAAACCTTTCAGATTTTTTCGCACTTTACCCTAATCTTTAATTTGTGCCAGCCACAGTTCCAAACGTTTCAGACATACGTAGCAGAGGTCCAAACAGATGGTTTCCATCCATTTGACCGTTAGTTTGACTAAAATAGTGGAGTTTGACTATTATTGACCAAATTGACAGGGGTAAAATAGTACATTTATAATTAAAACATTAAAAAATAAAAAACAAAAAACAAAAGCAGCGAACGGGGATGAAGTAGTCTCCACCCGAACGGAAATCCACCCCACCTTCCTCAGTGTCGGCGTCGTGCTTCGGACCACAGCATCCACACCGGCAACCGCCATAACCATCGTAAAACCCTTACCTCGCCATCTGAACCCGGGTGTGAGGATGAGTTTCAGAATGGTGACTGCGTGTGTGAGGCCCAGTTAGTACGCCTGGGATTCTGGATCTTCCGCCGGTGAGAACGAAACTTGTTAACCTAAACCCACTTCCTGCAGTTGAGCCCAAGGAAAGTCAAGCAATTGAGGGTGTGGCTGAGGTGGTAACTGACAAAATGGATATTCCACAATCTAGATTTCTCATGGATCTTGAATATTTGGTATATGTAATTATCAGTTTTGGAACTGGAATTGGATTTCCAAACCCGTGTGTGAGGATGAGTTTCAGAGATTGAGGGGGGACGGTGGCGAATTGGGTTGCCTTCGATTTCATTTACTGGTGGTGAATTTTTGAACCTGCTTTCCATGTGCTTTCATTTGGTTCCATTTACCGGTGGCACTAAGTAAGAGACGGTGCCGGTACAGTGCCCGACACTGTTGTTGCGGGGAGAGAGTGTTTTTTACTTTGTTTTTTATTTTTTATTTTTTTATTGTAAATATACTATTTTACCCCTGTCATTTGGTCAATAATAGTCAAACTCCACTATTTTGGTCAAACTAACAGTCAGATGGATGGACCTCTGTTGCGTATTTCTGATACGTTTGGGATTGTGGCTGACATAAATTAAAGGTTATGATAAAATGCGCAAAAATTTGAAAAGTTTGGGACCTCTGGTGCAATTATCCCTGTAAATTATTACATGTAGTACAAAGTTTATATTTTGCTTCGTGTAACGCTAATAAGTTCGTCGGGCCCGTGGAACCACACACTCACCCTATGCCGGCACGGGCAAGAACTGTATCCCACGCCATACGCAGTGTACACCTTAGGATACACAGAGTACAACGTTTCCCAGCGTCACTATTGTTTACGGATATTAAATTCAAGCCACCATACGTACGCATTTCATGATCATGATGATCATACTCCACCTTCTTCAATACAGAATTGCTCCTTTCAACTACCCATAATTTTCAACTATAAATACCTGAATAATAATTATACACACAACATAGAGTGTAAAGCGCTGGGAGTTGCTAAATAAACGGAGAGAAATTGAAGAATGGCGGGGTGGTTGCGGGAGAACTTGAGAGAGTTGAGGCCATTGTTGCATCTTCTTTTGCCATTATGCGTGCACTGGGTTGCTGAAGAAATGACTGTTTCTGTTTTGGTTGATGTCACCACTAATTCTCTTTGTCCTGGCCTGAAGACTTGCCCTCAGGCAATTTACATCAATGGTCTACAACAAACAGTAAGTGATCTGTGCCCCTCTCTCTCTCTCTCTCTCACGCGCGCGCGCACACACACACACGAACACATACACATACGCATACGCATAAGCAGAAACAATTTCTGGGTATAGGTTTTGTTGTTTGATGATTCCTTCACTGTAAAAGTCAAACCTTCAGAGGGTTGAATTTTGATTATTTATATTGATAGTACAGAGAATGGGTCTGCTACCTTGATCGAAATGTTTCTACTTTGTGAGATATTTGTTTGTCCATCTTGAACATTGAATATATGAAGGAGATTAAGAAATATTTGAACTATAATTCATACTTAGCCAAATTATTGTGGTTTTAGCTTTAGGGATTATGGAGCGTGTCCTTGTGTTTGTGCCAGATAAGACAGTGGTTAAAGGAGATGAACAAGGGTTCCCCCCCTTTTTGGGGTTGTTTATACAAAGACTTCATGACTCCTAATCTTATCTGGGTTTGGATGGAGTTTGCCTTTCTGTGACGTCTGATCCTTAACTTCTGACCTTTAGTTAATAACTGTCCTTCTTTATGGGATTATTGATTTGATCCAACTTATTTAAATGAAACTATGAATTAGCAGCATTTCCAGATCGTGCAGATCTAGAAATGAATTAGATTATTTGTATTCAAAAGCTTAAAACTCAATTGTATCTTTTATCTAATATCTCCTTGGCTTTATTGTTTGGAAAAGCTTTTGGCTGTTCAACTATGGTGGTGTTTACTTCTGAAACAGATTATTGAATTGTCTGAGTCTCACTTTCTTGGCAGCTACATATTTATTATATTAAAAGTAGATGGTGCAAGAAAGTGTCCATTTATTGGTTTTGAATCGATTAATTTAATTACTCTGAAAGCTGTCCTTTTGCATGCTTAATTAGATATCACTCTAGAGGAAAATTTTCGTTTTAATGACAATTTTAAGCATCACTTATGGATAAGTTTTTCCTCCAAAGGAAGCATTGAAATGTCTAATTTTGTCAAATTGCATCTTGGCTAATTTTGTCCATGTGCATCTTGATGTGACTAATTTTGTTAAAAGTTTTTTCCTTTTGATTTGTTTGTTTTCTATTGTTCACTTTTGATAAATCAAACTTATGGGCCATAGAATATTAATGCCTCTACATAAGTTATTAATTGATCATTAATAACTTATGGTATGGGTCAACTTCAAGATGATATTTTCTTATCTTGAAACATGTAGATTGGTCACGACATTTGAAGAAAAAAAATACTGAGCATGTGTGTGGGAAGGTGTTTATACACACCTTGGTCAAAAAACATTTTTGGTCAAACATACCCTGAAACGAGAAAGCATTCTTGATTGATGGAAATTCATTCAAGAATCCATTATGCATGATTTTTTCTATTATGTGTGACCTCTGTCACGGACACTTCAATTAGGGTAGCGTGTTCTTGTCTGTGTCCGACACTTCGATATCGACACTCTCGGATACTTTAACGTAATCATTTTTCTTTTTATATTAGAAATATTATATATTGTTAATCCAAATTTATTAGCAAGTAACAAATATGTAATCATGTTTAAGAGATTTCAATAAGAAAAATTAATAACAAGTATAAAACTAAATTTATACAATATGAATGAAGAATTTTTAAGAATTTAATTAACGTGTTGATAACGTGTCGTGTCAGTAGTTTTTTATTTAAATCGCGTGTCGGCATATCCGACACGTATCGTGTCGGACACACGTGTCCGTGTCGGTGCATCATAGTGTGTGACTATCCCCTATACTTCTCTTTAAAAAAAAAAACATAATAACTGAAAGTTCTGGAGCTGAGAGCTGGCCCTCAAACTTATGAGATATGTGCTTGGACCATCTAATGCCACTGTTGTGAAGTTGCAAATTCACATTTGTCTTTTGGCTGTACAGATTCATGAACTTTTCCTTTTGTTGGAGTAATAAAAGTTAAATTCTAAAGACCTTATAGGAATAATTATTTATCACTATAATCAATAAGTTGAGTGGACCATCTAATCAAATTTCATGGAGAGCATAAATCAGGCCACGACTTTTCTAAGCAAAATGGACCACCCTCCAAATAGTATATCATTATCAATATCTTTAATAAACAGACAGTTTCATTTAGATGCAATACTTTTTTAATGCATATTTTCAGTATTTTCCTGATATTTTTGCACATATTTCTGTTATACGTGAGATGATATCTCTTCTTCTTTGGAAGAAGAAATAGGTGCCTACTTGTACCAGATTCTCAAGTCTAATGGGTACAGTAGATTACAATGAATGTTGAACAAAACAATTTCGCAACCTTGTGAAATCTAAGAAAGGATACAAGGGGGCATAGAATGACTGTGGAAGGCTACTGGATTGTTTACTTTTTGCGGTTGGGGGGTGGGAGGTTGTTGGATTTGGAAGGAATCAATATTAATATGGAAAAATACGGTATCCTCATGGGAGATTGTATCACACGATGTATTGAAGTAATTAATGGCTGTAAGGGGCTTATATGCATATGAACCGCACCAGAAGATGATGTAAAAGTCCAAGCAATATAAACTATTCTCAGTGCAATTACTTGACATAACTGAAATTTTTTACTATCATTTTACTAATAATCATGCCCTCCCGTCAAGTTTTAGGCCTGCATTTTTGCTTGTAGGTTGTTGGGATATTCAAGATGTTTGTACTTCCCCTCTTAGGCCAGCTTGCTGATGAGTATGGGCGTAAACCGCTGCTTCTTCTCACTGTATCTA
Organism: Fraxinus quadrangulata; assembly: GCA_903798255.1. Classification (NCBI taxonomy): domain Eukaryota; kingdom Viridiplantae; phylum Streptophyta; class Magnoliopsida; order Lamiales; family Oleaceae; genus Fraxinus; species Fraxinus quadrangulata. The sequence continues at coordinate 7,111 of CAIGRB010067827.1, forward strand.
CAACAATTATTCCATTCAGTACGTTTCTTTGTGCTCCTTTTTGTACATAACTTGAAAATCTTGCAAATTTTCTTTTGGGTTCAACTGTGGCAATTACGTGATAATCCTATGCCTATGGATTAACTTCAAAAATTGTTTTCATTAACAGTATTGAATGTACAAACTGCCTAAGGAATAGAAAATGACTAGGTACTGGTTTTAGACAAATAATCTGGATGATGCAAGCTTAGTAGACTTACTAAATTCTTCTTGATAGGAACATCAACTTCAATTCTACGAGCATTATGAAGATGAAGATATGTCACACAACTTCACGTTTTCTCTCGCTTTGGTAGAATCTCCATCCAACTATCAACAGATACTTTAGGAGTCAAAATATGGATGGTTTTGAACAAAAACTTACCAAAAAGATTTACAACACCTTTATTATATAAACATACTAGCATTACAGTTTTGAATACAGGAAAAACATATGTCCCTTATGTCAAACTTGTAAATTCTGCCAATAAATTTTGAGACTAGGAGTGGCCATCTTCCAATTTTTTCTCAGAAAATATTATTTCTAGTATAAACCTAAGCCATACTCAGTAACTCATATTTCAATCTCTTCCTAATTTAACCTCTGGAAAATTCCTTGTTTCGCTGTTGACTTCTTGAATATGCCTGTGAAAAATTGTTGCATAATCCAGATATAAATATATTTTAGATTAGGAGTAATAAGGTTAGATCATCTTATCACTATTTTATGGTGCCTATTTTATCAGCAACATCAACTAATCACGACTCCAGTTAACTCAATACAAAAAATGCAATGTTTTATCACTTGCAATGAAGATTATGATTCATGCATTATTGTCTTCACCAGTTGTTGCAAATTTCTATATTATTTATGAAATATATTGATTTTTTTAATAATATTTCCAGCTTTACTTGCCGTTGATGATTCAAAAGGATCTGTTTATGCCTATTATGTGCTCCGGACAATCTCTTATATCATAAGTCAGGGGAGCATTTTCTGCATTTCTGTTGCTTATGCAGTAAGTCATTCTGGACTTCTGTTAAACAAGAATTGGGAGTTATACAAGAATCAAAATTTACTAACATTTTTACTATCTTGCAGGCAGATGTTGTGGATGACAGTAAGCGGCCTGCAGCTTTTAGTTGGATCACAGGCCTGTTCTCTGCATCCCATGTCATAGGGAATGCCTTAGCACGTTTTCTTCCAGAAGATTATATTTTTGAGGCATGTTTGTTATAGAACTTTCAGCATTTTGTTTTTGTTATCTTCAGTGTAATTACTTCGTTATTTACTGCCAAAAATTCCAATTTCAGGTCTCAATAGCTTTATTGATCTTTGTTCCTATTTACATGGCACTGTTCCTGACAGAAACAGTAAGGCCAACTCGAAAAGCAGACCAGCATATTCCTTTTTTAAATAAAGCGTTTAATGTTGTTCAGGAACGATATTACTCAATGAAAAATGCTGTACATGTTGTTATCAGCAGGTAATTTTGCATGATGTTTCAACTGGTTTCATTTTCTTGTACTTACCAACACTCAAAAGCTTCTTGTTCAGAATATAGGAATCACGATACAATTCATACAAGCAATATATAATACAGAAAGATTATCATTTGTAGGCATGTAAGCTTGCTAAATAGTTTCAGTTTTGTTCTCAGCTCGACGCTTAAACGCATTTCTCTTGTTTCCTTCTTCTATGAATTGGGAATGTCTGGCATCAGCAGTGTCTTACTGGTATGTCTCTAACAATTTAAATTCGATTTATTAAGAATAATTATATTGAGCAGGGATTCCATTGGCAATAATATATTATGCTCATTCTTGCAAATTTTCATCTTTTTTTCTCCTGCAAATGGTATACACATCTTTTCTTTAGAAACTGATACACAGAAAAAGATACATTAACTGCATCAAATTTTTCCTCAAGAATGTTTCCTACTTTCTTTTTCCATCCTTGCAAAACAAAATTTTAAATTTCTGTCCATAAACCAGCTCCCAACATGTTTAAAAAATTGTCGTGAGAGATACTACAACTGGTGTTTGTGATATTGAAAGCATAGTAATTCTTATTCACTAACAATTTGAGCTGCAGACATCAATTTTTTTATTATGAATTACTGAGAGTTTGTCATGTAAACCAATTAAATGTATCTGTTTCATGCCTGGAATCCTTTTAACTTTTCTTTGATAACCGTGCAGTATTATTTGAAATCAGCATTTGGCTTCAACAAAAATCAATTTTCAGAAATCTTGATGGTGGTGGGTGTAGGTTCAATTTTTTCTCAGGTACTTGGAAGATATTCTCAGAAATTTATTTGATAGTTTATGCTGAAAGTAGAAAACACTTCTGACAAAGCTTAGCTCAGTAAAAGATATATGTTCTACTATCTTGTTATCTACAACATTTTTTATTGCTTTTATTACTCGATCATGTTGGTAATTGAACAAAAAGAACTGCAGGGGATTTTAAGATTCCATCGTCTTAAAATGAAATTACATATTGTTTGGTGCAGTCCCTTATGAGAGAGTTTTCTAGAATGACTATAGAGAGAAAACCGATGAAACTGTTTTTTTCTTGTGCAACTACTTTGTTTCATGTTCTCCTTTTATATATTAATCCTCCTATTCTTTCAAAAATCTTTAAATCTGAAGTCTATGTGCGTTGAAGATGTAACTTAAAAAAGTTTGTTCCTGGACATGGGAGTGTTGAGGACAGAATTGAAATAAATAAGTTTGTCCCCTTTCTATTAGCTTCAATTTTAGATGTGGTGGTTTAACGATGTGAACAGTTTAACCATTATCCTTGTGCATCCCATAAGCTATTCCCCTTGTGCACTTACGGCCGATCCCAAAATTTGTCAGGCTCTACCATTTCTCTAATCAATTTTGCTGCTTTTATGCATTTTCCAAGATTCTGGTTCTTCCTCTTCTCAATCCACTGGTTGGAGAGAAACTGATACTATGTGCTGCCTTGCTCGCTTCCATAGCATATGTAAGTTCCCTTTGAAATACACAACTATTGTGGCTGGAAACTTTTCTTCTTTATACTGATTTTGTGAAAGAATCTGGTCTCACAAAAGGGTTTTGTACAGGGACTGCTTTATGGCTTGGCCTGGGCATCTTGGGTACGTTGACTCACATTCTAAAATCTAGATGCTTGCATACTTATCTCCCTTATCTTCCACATTTCTGTTTGTATAGCTTATACCTGTGAAATCATGTTTTGGTTGGAAAGTACTAAACAATATTAAGCCCTTGTTTGATCCCCATTATTTTCAAAATACATTTTTCTTTCTCATCTTTTCAATCACACATTCTTCAATAAAATAATATTACTCAAAAATCCAAAACTTTTTCTTATTTTACCGTACATTCTCCATCAATCTACTATTTCAAAATGCAATCTTAGGAAATAATGGGACTCAAACAGGCTTTTAAATGAAAAAAGGAAAGTCAAGTCTTTTATATTATATTGTTTATTCAAACATGCACTTGAAGATATATCCACAATTAGTGCTTCTATGCTAAACCATTTTTTCTGTTGCAACTTTGACAATAATCTATATGTTACAGTTGATAACTGCTAGCTATTGCTGAAACAGGTGCCCTATTTAAGTGCTTCGTTCGGGGTAATCTACATCCTTGTGAAACCTTCTGTAAGTCATTTTCCGAAATTCTATTTTCAGTAGTGTAATTAAGAAGTTTAGTGGTGTTAGTTCGTGAAATTAAATTGATTTCTCTCCTTTTTTATTTTATTTCTGTTAATGACAGACTTATGCAGTTATATCCAAAGCGTCAAACTCAGCAGATCAGGTTTGTGAACACTACTACTAAATAGCGTTCTCAACGATGACACCTGCTTTCCAGAAACCTATATATCACAAAAACCGAACTAAAGCACCTTTTGGAATGAAATAAACTGAAGGAGAAAATATAATTGATAAATATATCATCCACTCCACAAGAAACTTAATATTTCAATCACTCTTAGGATGATATAATTGCAGAGTTAAACAAGAACTAATTCTATCCTCTGTTAGAGTTCAGTTGTCAAGCGATATCCCCCCAGTTGACTTCAATCCATCTTAACCTCAGAATTTTGTCATAAAAAAATTAATGAAATGAAAAAGAGTCTTGAGAAGAGACTTAAGCACACACTATATCCTTGATTCCTATGCCCCTTTCAATCTGACTTCACTAATATGATGCTTCAAAATATGAAAAATTCCTCTGTCATCGTTGCTTCTAATTGAAATATCTCATTTTTCTCTTATATCCCCTTTTTCAATCAGGGGAAAGCTCAAGGATTTATTGCCGGCGTGCAATCCATCGCAAGTTTATTATCTCCCCTAGCAATGACTCCATTAACCAGTGAGTTAGCTTTTCTATTACTGCCCCTCTTGTAGAAAGATCACAACCATTCAACTGAACTTCCTTTACTCTTGATTCTATCTTATTCCAGCATGGTTTCTATCCAGCAATGCTCCTTTTGACTGTAAAGGCTTCAGTATTATATTTGCATCTATAAGCATGGTAAGCTTGTACACGTCCTTAATACATAGCACTTGCATGCATTTGAGTCTTGTGGTGCCCGATACGATCATATGATCCCATTTGAGAGTCTTGTTGTGACTGATAGGATCATATGATCACATTTAAGAATCTTGTTGTGACCGATAAGATCATATAATTATTATGATAGGATGATAAGATCCCATTTGAAAGTCTTGTCAAAAGTGGTATGATCGATCACATCATTGCAATGATGTGATTTTGACTTATGGTCACATGGTTCTGATGAGAGGATCATATGATCCCTTCTAAGAGTCTTGTTGTGACTGATCTGATCACGTGATTCTAATCATAGGATCACATGATTACAATTGAGTCTTACTGTGACTTGTATGATTCTAATGATTCTCCATGGTTTCACTTTCAGGTCATTTCCTTGTGTTTTGCCTGGACTCTGAAACTAGATGCTCCTTCCAACAGGATATTAGAGGACAACACGGAAAACATTGAAGCCCCTCTTTTATCCTAAGCATTACCGGAAACTTGCCAACCCGTGTGACATGTTTAATAGACTAGATTAGACAACTCGACGTTACTAAGGAAGAAAAAGAAAGTTAAAATCTCGTCCATTGTATTTTGTAGTCTTGTCCCGTGTACCATACATGGCCACATAGTCTACTAATGCTGTCATGGCGAATGCTTTTCTTTCTCATTTAAGAGTTGGTACATGTGGATGAGGCAGTTGTATGTAGTTTTGTTAGTCTTCACAAAAATGTTTCTCTACAGATGTTCTCGGTTCATGTAAAATTTCTGTTTCTTTGCATTTTCTAATTAGAGTTTTTGCACTTTAGATTCCCAACTTTTTCAATATGTTACTAATCTACGCTCAACCCCCTTTTTTTTAGCACTAGACATCCCAACATTTCACTTATTACCAATTCACGTCCATATTGACAGAATCTGTCGAGTTTGATGGTTAAGGTCGTATACAAAGACAATTACGCCATTCATTAATTTAAATAAAAATTGAAAAACCAAAATAACAAAAAATAAAAAATCACACAAACCTTCAAGAATAAGATAACAACGGACAAATATTTCTTGCCAATCCAAATCATCAACCCTTGAAACCACAAAGAACACGAGATTCATCCACAAAGAATGAAATTAACGACAAAGGAATCAATCACAAAGATTGATTTAATCAAAGGCAGTGGCAAGAAGTAACTGAAGGTAGGTTTAATAAAGAAAAACTTCGAAGAGAGAGAGAGAGGCATCCACCGTTTTTTCTTTTCTGTTTTTGTGGACTTTTCTGGTCACTTTTTTAGTCCTGTCCCCTGTATGCGTCCATGGATGTGAGCATTTCAAGCTCGAAACAAATAGAGTTGGTTGAACGGTCCAAACCTCTTGATCTCGAAAAGGAAGAAAATGGGATGTCGGGCTCGTACCTCTACAAACAACTCTTCTTCTCTTTCTTCAGCATGCTACAATACTACTGACTTGATTGTCATACTAAGTCCTTTGTTTGGAGCTCATTCTTCTACCAAAAGAATACATTATTTGACCGTTACACTTCGAATTCAGTCACCATTTTTGACTGTTTGTCTCACAGGTGAGTCCCACTTTCTCAACCAACGATCATTTTTTTCTACTTTGGAGTTGAAGAATGAGCTCCAAACAAAGGCTAAGATCGGCCACCAGTCCTTCTTCTAAAGACCAAGCTTACGGAGGCTGTATAATATTTCGAAAAGAGGAAATTCATGCTATTGATTCACAAGTTCAGACATTTGTCATGCCAAAAAATAAAGTGTGGATTTACACAAGTCAATTCTCCAAAAACATGCACAGCATCTTTGCATTTTCCTTTCACCATTTTGCTCGTTTGATTTTGATAAAATATTTATAGTATATTTTTGTAAAAGTTGATAAAATGTGTAGTTGAAAGATCAATAAAAGTTATGAATTTCCATAAAATATATAATTAAAATTAACTATTGACTTTTATTTAGATTTTTTTAGCTAAACCCACGGGGCTTTGCAAATAAGAATCTGAGAACATATTTTGTAGTTAATATTAAAAGTACGTTAAAAATAATTTTGTTGGTTGAAATAACCACTCTAGTCTCTAGCTAGGGTGGCTTGATTTATCAATAACAGAAATAAATCATAATAGAATGAAAGTGAAACTTATACTTCGAAGACGGAGTATACTATTTAGCTAAAGAACTATACATTTTATGTCGATAATCTTCTCTCTCTAGAAAATACTTTTTAAGTTAATAAATAAATAAATGTATCTATAAATTCCAGTTTTGATCTAATGCCCATTTTTGTTATAAATATAGCAGAAGATATACTTTGACGTGGTTAATTGAATTTAGTTATTTCTATAGAATTTCTCGTCCACCTACTTGACAGATGAAGTGTTGGCAGTAGATACTTGGGTGCAAAAATTTTCTATCTTTTAAATAGTTCAATGACAAAATGTGAAGGAAGTAGACAAATAATTATGTACACCAAGCATGATGATCTTACATCAATAACAATTCACTAGTAATCACGATTATTATCATCACGTCCCTCTTTGATAGTCATACTTTTAGAACTAGAACTCTTTTTTTTATAAATATTTATTTTTAATAAGACATTCATTTAATAAAATATTCGTACGTAAATTCAAAAATTTTTAATATTTTTTTAACCATACATTCTCTTAAAAATCATTATTCCAAATGTATGATCGTCAAATAGAGGCTATATTAGTGATTTACAGAAAATTGTGATATTTAATTAAGTGACTAAACAAATAGAGCAAAACCATGTGTACAGAAATTGTTTTACATAAGTTTTACATACACTTACATGCGTGGGCCCCGCATGAGACCCATGATAATAAAAAATTGCCAAAAAAATCCCATCCTCCCCCCCTATTGTGAGGTATCGGTGGGGGACCCTCTACCCACAACACAATCTTAAAAATCATTATTCCAAATGTATGATCGTCAAATAGAGGCTATATTAGTGATTTACAGAAAATTGTGAAATTTAATTAAGTGACTAAACAAATAGAGCAAAGCCATTTGTACATAAATTGTTTCACATACATTTACATGGGTGGGCCCCGCATGAGACACATGATAATAAAAAATTACCAAAAAAATCCCCCCCAACCCCCCTATTGTGAGTTTTCGGTGGGGGACCCTCTACCCACAACACAGCACAACTCAAACAAATATAATATCTATCCCGCCCCCCCGAAAACTCCCTCCCGTTCCTCTCTCTCTCTCTCGTGTGCTTTATATATATTTAAACTCGACTTTCCATCAACAAAGTGAACTGATTTCCATCAAAACTTTCGAGTTTTTTCTTGTTCATAATTTCATGGAGAAGAAAACATGCATCACCTTCTTCTGTCTCATGTCTTTTGCCGTTAGCACAGGTTTAGACACCCTAACCTTAATTGCATTAAATTTTCTTGAAACTTCCCGAAAAGTTGCTTTTTTTGTTGGCACTTTTAATTTGTTTTTATTCATTGATATATGATTTCAGAATTAGTTTATGGTGTCCAAAGGCCTGGAGAAGAATCGGTTGACAGTGTGAAGCTATTTATTTTCGGGGACTCCTATGCAGATACAGGAAACCTGCCAAGTTCTACATCCAGTTCCTGGAAACAACCATATGGAATCACTTTCCCTGGAAAACCATCGGGAAGATTTTCCGATGGTCGTGTTCTCACGGATTACATTGGTAAGTTCTCGTTAATCATGGCATCTAAAAGTTTTAGTTACCGTACAAGCTCATATGAAATCATTTCCGCTCACATACACAATTTTCTTAAATGAGTCATGCCAAAATTTAAACTCGGGTCTTTCACGTAACAATGATTCCATACATCTCATAAATGGCAGCGCCAAAATCATGTCTTCTTTGCTTCAGATATCCAAGCATAAACACATTGTTTATTTTGGCAAAATTATTCATTTATAAAATTGTCATCCTTTCATTCGTTTATTTATATTTATCTTCAATGCTCACTTTACTTGTAGTTTATATTTAGGTTAATTTTTTTCTCGTTGTCTGTCTTATTAAAATATAAAGGGGTTACAAACTTTTCATTTTATCTTTTTAATTAACGAGTTAAATCAAATTCTCTTCACATTGATTTTCCCATGAAAGAACAAATTATGGATTTCTTAATTTATTGGTAATTTAGGAATTAGTAAAATGCCACATGCACCTTGTAAACTTTTTTCAATTTTTTCTTTATAAAATACACCAACTCTTAATATATAGAAATAAAATAAAGCAATTTAGACATTGAATTGGATAAAACTACACATGTTTATGCATTGAGCTTCTGTTTGGTAGGGATTAAAATTAAACTTTTAGTAGATTTTGATAAATGTTGATAAAATGTGTGGTTGAAAAGTTATGGACCTATGAAGCATGTAGTTGAAATTAATTGTTGATTTCGATTTCGATTAAAATTTAGATTTTAAACAATATGAAAACGTATATCTTTTTGTTAATCTTATCCCGTCCAAGATACCGGACATATAAATCTAATTCTACGTCAAACTTGTGATGAACAAAATCTTACATGTATATCGTCGTTAATTGTTAATCCTATATAGTTTAACGTACTTGACATGTTATAATTCTACTTACATATACAAGTATCCCTTTAATTAGCACAGTGTATTAACATTTTTATATCCCTTTAAATTCGAATGCAGCTTCATTTCTTGGTATAAGATCTCCAGTACCTTATGAATGGAAAAAGTTGGAAGAGAAATGGATAGAAAATGGGATGAATTTTGCTCATGGAGGGACAGGAGTGTTCGACACATTGGTTGATCAACCGAATATGACTACACAAATCAATTTCTTTCAACAACTCGTTCAAGAAAATGTGTACACAAGAAACAATCTAAGTTCATCCACTATTGTCCTCGTGTCCCTATCAGGCAATGACTATGGTACTTACTTTGCCAAAAATGGCTCATTAGAGGTAAGTGGTTCAACTAATAACAAAGTTAGATGACACAAATATACACATGTGACATGCTTGCACACGTTATTTCTTTAAAAAAAAATAAAAAAAATTCCTTCGCTAATGTGTCAGTCTAATAGTGATGGAAAATTTAAATTAGTAATTTTGTGGCGTTTTTCCTAATATTTATGCACGTGGTATATTTGGTAGAGTAGACTCAATATCATCGAACGGTTCTTTTAGTCCTGTCTATTCCTACCTATCTGAATAAGGTGCACTTAATGTGAACAGGGTTTGGAGGAATTCACTAAATCAGTCATTGATCAGCTAGTCTTGAATCTTAAGCGTATACATGGATTCGGAGTGCAGAAAGTAGCCGTCACAGGAATTGGACCTCTAGGGTGTTTACCTTCAATAACTGCTTCAACTTCATATCAAAATTGCAGCGAAACAGGAAATAATGTAGCACAGTTTCACAACCAACTGCTTCAGCATAATCTGCACAGGTTGAACAATGAAACTGGTGCATCATCTGTTTTCATATTCCTTGATCTCTATAGCGCATTCTCTTCTGCCTTGAAATTAAAACAAAATCATCCAGGTACTTCAAGTTTGCAAGACATATCCATGTATTATTATTAATCATCTTTTCTTTTGCTAATAAATATATCTCCGATTTCAGAAAATTTGACATTCAAAAATGGATTGAAGCCATGCTGTCTTGGTGCGAACGGTGAAGGCTCATGTGGGACTGTTGATGAAAGTGGGACGAAGAAATATGTCGTCTGTGAGAATCCCAAGCAATCATTTTTCTGGGATTCGATACATCCTTCAGACCAGGGTTGGCATGCTGTTTATTCGGCTTTGAAACGTTCTCTCCCTTCTCTTGTTTGAACTCATAACTGTGCTGCCTATTTGAGTTACTTGACTATATATGTAATTTTTCCTTTATCAATTTCCGCCATTGCTCTACTGAAAAACCATTGTACTTGTGTCTTTCTGTTCTTTATGTCCATGTATTGTTTCAATTATACAGCGTTGTCCTTATTGCTACACCAAGTTTGTTTCTCCGTATATAATATCAGAACGTAAGAAGACAAGGTGCCTATATATAGTATTACTTTAGTTTACTAAAAATACATGAGAGTGTTTGGTAACTTGATGACCTTTGAAGAACTAAAGTTGAATTTTGACGCCATATTCATGAATGTACAGACATGATTTATTTTTCAACTCGATCATTGGCTAGGAATGGTCTTGCTCGGCCTGATCAGCTGTTAAATAGTATGCAATCGTATTGTCAATATTCTGAAAAAATGATTACAAAGAGCTCTATTTAGGAAAACCTACACAGCCCTACGAACATATGTGAAATGTAAACTCCTCTTATAGACAAAAAGAATAATTATACTTGTATATAAGAAATTATATAATGATTTACATATAAATGATATGTCAAAAAGAAAGTACTGAAAAATTCTGATCCAATCATAACTACATCACGTGTATGTAAATCATTATGTATATGTAATATAACTGCAAAATTAAATGCAATAATATACGGCTCTTCCTGCAAACTCACAATGTTGGAGTGATAAGCGCCTAGTGCCTACCAAAAGAAAATGAAAACGGTCACTAGTATGTGACTTTATGCAATACGCTAAATGGTCGTTTTTTCAAAATGACGGACAAATGGATTCGCAATCACAATCTCTATAACCAAGATAATCGTGCTAAATGCCTAATGGTAATGTTAGTCAGTCGAACGCACTAGATGCCTCGTTTCGTGAGTGAGGATAATGATACGACAAATTAAAGTACATTACAATACAGCATATTGTTGTTTTTTGGTGTGCGACTCAGGATTATTACTAAAAACTTGTTTCTAAAAATGCGCCTTTACTTGGGTTATTGGAAATGCTTTTCTTTAGTTGTGGATTAATCGTGGCCTTCTAATGATGAGGGGTTCAGGGATTGCACGTACAAAAAAATCAAATAGTCAGTTCATGATTGGGGGTTGCAATCCTAAGCTTATTTAAGCCTAGGGAACGACCCCCAAGGCAGTGAATCTTGGCTGCCATGACCCTTTCCCATAGAGAGAAAAAATTCTTCGTCTCTTTTGCGTCAATTTACCTCCAAAGAATCTAATTCTTGAAATCAAGAGTGATCTTTCTCAGGGCACACTCGTTAATTTAATCTTTGGAGAATATCAAAGAAGGACGGAGGATCGGAAAATTGAAGAACAAGGAATCTTGTATATCAAGAAAGCTTGTAGATAAAGAAAGGAGATTATTAAAGACTTGTAGAAGTTGACTCCGTGAATTTGGAATGTGAAATTAATCACGCTTCGAGGGTAATTCTGCTATCCTTATTATCTGATTAACTTAGGATGATTGGTGCAAACCCCCTTCATAATTATATAGACAATTAGATACACATATATGTATAGAGATGGACATTGACAATTTGAACTACACATGTGACTAAAATGTGAGGCACATTGGCTGATCATGCCAAAAGTTACGACTTACCAAATTCTTTGTTAGTAAAGTTCACAATTGTTGTGGTGATATAATATTTGCGAGTAGGAGCATTAATAATAATGGTACATGTAAATGACCATGACCATGAGTTCGTTTTGAAATTTAACGTTCCAATTTATTGAGTTGTGACACCAGATAAAGAAAATTTCAGCTGTTTCGAGAAAGCTAATACGGGTGAATTTAGAACCAACTAGATAAACAAAATGTTTTGATATTCATCCGGCAAATGTGCTTGTGTATACATGTAATTTAACAATCATATATATTCCTTTAAAATGTGAGGGCCCACATTTCATTTTTCTCTTTTTTTTCTCAACGTATTTAAAATCACTAAATTTGTCTTTTTCTTTTTAATTTATTAATTTCTTATTTACATCGAATTTACAAGACTTTAAAAAATCTCATGATAACATGCATCGCACGTTGACTCTGGATTAGTATCTAAAGTTATCTCGTGAACAAAGTTTTATTTTTTCTTTTTGTTTACATGTAAATTTTTGAAAAAGAAAATTATTTTCTAGCAGCTCAAATGAATTAAATTCATATAATGTTATGCTCCATTATCGTTTATAAAATGACAAGTTGAAGAGAAATATTGGCGCATGCATTCTCCTTAAATGATATATTTATTATAAGAAAAGAAAAGCATCTATATATATCCTCCACAAATCTACTATTTTCATTAATAAGCGAATTATTCATGAATACAGTCTTTGTTGGCGCAGCTGGTTACATCAATTTATGTCTTAATCACAATGATAAAAGTAAATCCATAAGCAACTTATTATAAGAATCTATAATAAAGTTAAGAATTGTTCCCCATCGATCCTATTTCCCATTCTAGGTCCACCTCGAGTATAGGGGTGGAATACTTTGTTCGTTCCTAAAAAAATTGGATGGATCAACCTTGGTTTTCACTTGAACGAGCCTCTTGAAATTATTCTTATAATATTTGCGTCCCCAAATGCTTGCTCGTGCATAGCTAGTATTTCCCTTGCTATTAACTCCTATATCAAGATCTCTGTAGTTGATGTATGCAGCTCTCGGAAATTTTGAAACGTAAGGAGTCATGTAACTGTAAACTCTTCTAATCCAGTTTATATAGCTATCGGATGCATCTTCGTCATCCCAATACGCAATGTATTGGATTTTGTACATGTAACCAGCTCTATGTGGAAAGGGAATGGCAGATTCTGAAACTTCATCCATTCTTCCGCCATATGGAACCCACAACATCTCCGCTTCCTCGGCTTCCTCTTCAGAAAAACGTTTCCATAGGCCTTCAAGCCCATTTTTAGAAATCGGTTTTTGAACATAGTCCACTTTTGCTTTGTAGCGTCGTACATTTGCCTCAGTCCTATTCAGCAAAACATCAAGTGATCCTAAGGGAAGCTGGTAGATGTATAAGGCTGATTCTATCCAGCTCATTTCAGTGCAATCTTCTCTTTTCAAACCCAACTCGGGGAAGCTTTGCTGCATCAGTGGAAGCAATCTGTCGACACCACCAAGAAACAATGACTGAAATGAAGCCTGAAAAGTTCTTTTGCCATCTAGGCTTGAATTGACCCTTGTCATGAAGATTCTAACAGCCAAGTCTTTATCAAATTTGTGTGCGATGTATTGCCATCTGTGAATAATATCTGTTGCATTCTGTTCTAAAGTCTTGGAAATTGTGAATACAGTGATGTTCTCTGGAACGTCCACCAACTCTAGTTTCCAAGCAAGAATGACTCCAAAACTAGCACTTCCGCCTCCTCTTATGGCCCAGAAGAGATCTTCACCCATGGAATTTCTGTCTAGAATTCTTCCATTAACGTCAACGATGCGTGCATCAATAACATGATCGGCGGCTAGCCCATATTTTCTTATCAATGTTCCATATCCTCCTCCACTGATATGTCCGCCGGCACCAACAGTGGGACAAACACCAGCAGGAAATCCTAAGGTTCGACTTTTCTCAGCAATTCTATAATAAAGTTCGCCGAGTCTTGCACCAGCCTGAACCCATGCAGTTTTCTTCCCGACATCAACAATTATTTCCCGTAGGTTGACAAGATCAAGTATGACAAATGGAACTTCTGACGTGTAAGAAAGTCCTTCATAGTCATGGCCACCACTTCGAATTCGTAATTGCATGCCATTTTCTCTGGCACAATATATGACAGGTTGAATCTGGGATTCATGCACAGGGGTAATAATGACTAATGGTTTAGGCGTCGTTTCCGACTCAAATCGAAGATTATGTATGGAGAAATCGAGGATGGACGAGTATGAACTGTTTTTGGGTGTGTAAATGATATTGGAGAAAGACGTGTGATTATTAGATTGAAGGGACATACATTGAAGAAAATCATTGTGTCCATGAGAAGAAACTGTCCATGAACACGAAAAGAGGACAAGAAAAGCAAATACAATGGAACGAATGCTTGGAGTTTCCATCTCTTGTTTAAGGCTGAATAATTTGTGTATTTCACAGCGTAAAATATGGTGTATTTATAGTGGTGTCATGAAGAAAAATGTTGGTTTTGAAACCGTGTGTTTGTATGTGAATATCAGGCTTGAATTCCTGTCAATGACTTGACACAGTCTATATTTACAAACTGCAATTTTAGACATTCACTGGCTTCCATTCAAGTTGACATCTCTAGTTTCCATCCGGGTGAGAATTATGTGAGCAAAATATAAAATATATATATATACCCTATTAGTTAATTTGTCTAATTAATTAATTTGATTTGTTGAATTTTTTTTTTCAAATATCTTCTTGTTTGACATTTTAAGCCCCTGCGCATAGCATATTTTATATAGTATCTTTACGAGAATATGTGATTAAAAAATATGAACAAGTTTCAAGTTTGCGTATAACATATTTTATTGTGTGAATGTGATTGAAAATGATCATATAGCAAGAATTACAATAAATTATAAGGTGGCAAACAATTGCAAATAAATGAAATATGTTACTTCGACCAGACTTGTTCCACGGCATATTTGAACAATTATTTAGTTGACAATAATGAATTTGACCAAACTTGTTCAAAACGCTTTTAGTAAATAGTCCTGAAAATAGCAATTTGAGGAAATTCAACTATTTTTTCTTAATTTCTGGATTTCTTTATTTTTTTTTCAAATTCTTTGAGCAAATCAACAATTTTTCAATCGTGTAAATTGGTGTTGCTTGCTGAGTTGCTTCTATCTGCATAATGTTCACACAAATAAATAAATAAATAATAAAAATAAATTGGCAAATAGATTCTGTTAGCTAATAATAAACCTGAAAATCAGCTGCTTTGGCTAGAAGGAACCCAAGCCATTGGCCAATGTAACAAATTTCTTCTTGCGCTGTTTGTGAAATTGACTAAAATAAACGTTTATTCATATTATATTTTTCACTGAATATTCAAGTTGGCTAATCTACATCTACAATATATAAAAGTGTGATTGTATTTCTACCACAATTTTTATTTGATACGACACATTTTAATTACAGTTAAATTCTTTAGTCTATGCTAATTTTAGCAATTATTTCTTTAACTTTTTTCGTTGAATTCTTATCATATACGTTCCATTAATTAGTACGTCTCATTTTTTATGATAGTTTATATCAAAATATTTTTGTTTCCGTGCTTTGAAATGAAGGAATAATATTTTTTTCGTACTTCTTATTTTTTTAAAAAAAATACAATGAAAAAATAAGTTGTTTTACGTCATTTCGACGGACTTTTGGACATAAAATCATTATCAAATACAAAAATTATTAACTAATGGAGAGTTTTAGAATAAGAATGACATGAAAAATCGTTAGAGATATAAGTATTATAATGAATAAAGATTAATAATATTAAATACAATTAAAATACAGTGCAAAAAATAAAAATTGTGGCGTGAATATAATTATTACGTAACCTATATAAAAAGTGTAGGTGATGAATAAGCTTTTGACTTTCGCTTTTATCCTTACATAAGTTTTCTTTTTGGTCAACAATGCCTTTAGTCAATCATATTTTCAATAACGTTATACGCAAGATTTTTAATATACAAGATTAGGGATTATCTAAGGAAGATTGCAAGATTCCCAATAATTATGTGTACTATTGATAGCCGTTCTTCTTGGAAAGACGGTGCCAATCATTCAAATAATATGACCAAAACCTAAGTCCAATATTTAAGCCTTGTAATTCTACTTCTGTGATGTGTGTGTAATAATTCTATACGATCAAAATCTATTGAATCTTGAAAATGTTTAGAATTTATAATCCAAACTCATTGATTAACAAATTGAGAATTGATTATGATTTTAAATTTTAATCACATACTTCATTGAACTCACAACTTTGATCGACTTTTCAACTTTATTTTTTCGTCATTTAAAAAAAAAATTTATTAAAATGTCAACCTTTAACTAAAGTGGCTTAAAAGACTCCGACTAGTTAATATTTTATTTTATTCGAACATTCATTGCTTAATACAAATCATTCAATGGGTTTTTACTTCGTATCCTCCATTTCGCGAAGACGAGGGAAATTCAAAGATGGAAATAGTCTACAACTGTAGCAAGTAAATAAGGAAAATAATTAAATAATTATTACCTAACACATTCTAGTATTCTTTAGTGGTTTGGATAACACTTACATTTCATTATTATTATTATTATAAAAATTGTTATTATCTTTCATTTTTTTAGCATTTTCATTCTTATTTTTACATTTGATTACTCAAAAAGTCATTTTTATCCACTTTCTCAATTAAAAGTTGTGAAATGATTAATATACAATTCTGTTTAAATAAAAGAAAAAGAAAGAACTAATTATAACTATAGTCCCAAATCTTTTAAAAAGTGCAAACAAGTCCCAAATAAATTATTAAAAGGGTAATTAGCACATAATGTCCATACATTCACTATTATTGTGAAAAATATTCACGCATTTCATTTTTTTTTTTTTGGTATTTTCACCCTCAATTATCCATTTAATTACACAAATCATTATTTATATTCATTTTCATCTAATTTCTCAGTAAAAAACTATGAAATGACTAGCATACCCTTATATTTAAATAAAAATAAAAAACTAATTGCAACCATAGTTCCAAATCTCAAATAATTTATTAAAAAATTAAAAATTAAATTTAAAAAAATGCAAACGGGTCCCAAATGAATCATGAAAAAAATTAGAAATTAAAAAGTGAAAAAGTGCAAAAAGTTCCAAATAATCTAACTACATATAAAAGAGGGAGATTTCTGGTTAAGCTGTTTTCGAGCCGACTCCCCTCAGCCGTTTGAAAGTCAATTGGGTCTAAAAAAATAATCTCTCTTTTGTGGTACCAGAACATTCATTTCGTTGGTTAGAGAGAGAAAATCGAGGGTTTTCCTTCCCACAGCAGCCGTGGCCATGACATCTACACCGGCCCTTAATAACTGAGCTCTCTTCCCCAATCGCCAGCACCCCATTGCCTTCTAATTACACAAACACCAGATTTCAATTTCTCTTTGCCAACTTTCCAAACTTTGAAAGCACCACCGCCACCATCGGCATCACCACCACCATCACCGCCGCCATCGTAGCAAGAAAAAGACCGAGGAAACGTCTAGGAAAGCGGACGGGGAACGGGAAGGAGGAGAAATTCCTAAAATTCGAGTCGAAGAAAGAAAATTGGAAGACTATTACCCTTATTATTGCTTTTCCCCCAAGGCATTTAAGCAGGTCGGTAGGATGAAAGGTGCTTAGTTGGAGACTTTTCTGCTCTACCCAGAGACAAAGACTGACAACTCATCCCAACCTACCTCTGTCGCTTTAATTTTCAGCTTCAGGTTTATACTTTTTCCCTTTTCTATCTTTTTGTTTGAAGATTTGTTCGATTTCTTGGTAAATTTGTTATAGATAATTTGATGAAAAGGATTAATGCATGTCGATAAATGTAGTTACAAAAATAAAAGATTTTTTTTTTACAGATCGTTGGCGTTTAGTGCATCCGACGCCCGATTTTAGAGTTGGATTCTTGATTCTGTTTATGTTAATTATGTAAATTAGATTCATGGTATACTGATTAGCTAGATTTGTTGGACACAATTTAACATAGTGCAAAAAAAGTGCTATTGATCATTTGAACTCCAGTTCATTACGCCCAAGTCTAAACTTCTTGTGTTGTTCAAGTTACTTATTCGGAGTCGTATAAATGTAGTTGAGGTTTATGTTGATCTATGAATTTCAATTGTATTAATCTCTATCTTCCATAAAGTGCTTACTATGCATATGGTAAATTGAGTTTCAATATAGTTTCATTTGGTAAATTACGATATGTTCAAATTAGTTTGTTATAGTAAATTGAGATTTATTTATTGAGATGGGCATTTTTTTCATTGCTAACCCGTTGGATCTTTTTCGCAGTATTTGTCACTAAGAAAAAAAATGTCGACCGGAGGAACACAGAATAGTTTAAGAATAGTTGATGGTTTTTTTTTTTTTTTTTGTGATTTGGAATAGTGATTTTTTGAAGAATGTGTGGTTAAAAAAAAACTTGTGTTTTATGTCAAAATATTTTATTGTGCTGGTTGAAATTAATTAATTTTTTTTTTTTAAAAAAAGGATCCAAATGCTTTTTGTGGACTTCACTTACTGACTGCAAGATATTCCAAATCCAACATCAATATAAGCATGTAAAACAGCTGATCCAAGTACCAAGACATATTTTTTGCATCTGGTGTCATTTAAATTTTCTCAAAAGTTTTTTAATGCAAACTACTATATGATTAGGATTCTGGATGCAAGTCTGGAAAGTAAAGAATAATGTTTAAACTATTTATTTATTTTCTTTAAAATGATTTATCATGTCATATCTTGTAGTAGGTTACATCATTTGCTTGCACCCTGGCAAAGCATCGGAACTCTTCAACTCTGGGCCAAACATGTACAACTTCATCTAGGTTTGTGCTTCAGGGCTTCTCTATATAGCATCTTATCCTTGCAAATAGAAACAGAGAAATTCACCGCTGAAGTTTAAGATACTGATCAATGTTTTATATTCTGAACACTCTTGATCCTATTCTTTTGACATCACACTTCGTCATTGCATCAGAATATAAAAGGACAATTTGAACTCTTTCCTTTTCCATTTGGTTTGTTCCATTAAGCTAATGGAAGTAACTTTTGTAGAGAAAAGCTGCAAATTGACCATTCCAGGGTACTCTAGTGAAGATGGCAAATGCCCCCAGAGCATGTAAGCATTGTTGTCTATTCAAAAATGTTACTCCATGCAGCATGGACGAGGTGTTTGCTATAGTAATAAAATTAGGCCTTCCTATGTTCATCATTTTTACGTTTCGATTTTACATTTTATATCTACAGATTTACGTCCCAGTGGTTGGAAAAGGATAAAAGTTGATGAACGAAGTGGTTACAATGACACACCCTTTACTACTGGTTGGTGTGGTGAATCTGACTTGGAAGGCCAAGAAGCCTGCTCAAAAGTGGTGGATTATTCAGATCCATTCTCAATAAAACAGTATGCTGAAGGAGTTGGATTTTGGCAAGTTTGCATTATTCGACATAATTAGTTTTCAATAACTGCAAGTTAAATATATTGTTGAAAGTATTGTTGGTTTACTGATGGGCATGAGAAAACAGGGAAAAGGAAACAATGAAGGGGCGAGCAGTCATAAGAATGGAGATTTTGGGAAGCAAAAGAAGTTGGATTTTGATGTGGAGTCGGGGGAAATTGAGACAGAGAGACACGACAATACTTTGTACCACACAAGTATAAAAGGATCCTCTTTCCCATTTTGTCTTAGAACTTGTTTTTGGGGCATTTTGGTTACCCAGAAGTATATTGACAAGATTTTTGCCTTCTGTTTTTGTCTAGAGATACACATGCACAATTTTACTGATAACATGCGTAGCAGATGCATACATACAAAATTGAAAGAGACTTAGATAAACACACGAGCATAGAAAGAGCTGTTCTAAATGTTATCAAATTGAGGTCTTTTAATATTTCCTAAATTAGAGAAATATAATGAGATTTTAGGTTGGACATGCATATTGAACTAGCGTGTTTGTACTTTAGATTTAATACTGAATTAATATAGAAAATTGACACGTGAAAAATCATTCGTCTTTGACTGAGAATATGAATCTAAATCAATTTTTTAGAGAACCAACTACTGGAGGAATTTATTACAATTTCCTTCTGTATTTATTGAGAAATGTTTGATGTTGTTAGACAAGCAAATCACAATGATTTGAATCAAGATGTTTATTTTGTTGAAGTGCCTGAAGAATAATTTATAGTCTTTTCTTTTTGGTAAATTGTATAGTGGACATCAGAGAGAGCTTCATGACATTCTAATTAGTTTTTGTGGTGCTGCTGCATATGGCTTTTAATGCATTAGCATATTCTTCCAGTTGTTAAATGCATGTTAGTACTAATTTCTTGTTTTATTCATTGCTTTTTGAAGGGATATTCTGGTGTTTCTGAAGGTGTCAATGTATAGGAAAATTGAAGTTATAAGATAAGATGGCATAATTGTATGTGTCTACTACGAGCTTGTCAGTTGTAGATTCAATGATGATATTTTTTCCATTTATTTGTTTCTTTATGGACCACAAAATTGTCATTCTCAACCCCATTTGTGATTATTAAATGGATTGCAATCTTTTCTTTAAACAAATAATTCATTAAAAGATGTAGCTCAATTTGTGCAGATCTTCCCTCTTGATGAGAAGATTGAGAATATAAATGATCAATAGAGGATATATTGTGGGCTGAAGAAGTGAGCTCTTCTGCTTTCAAACTCTCATTGCTCTCTTTGCCTGGTCCAATTTTCCATGCACATACTAATTTATCTTTAATTTAAAACCTTGATATTTATTATCTTCTAAAGTTAGAGAAAAGATTGTCTGATAAAATTGAGGAAGAGTCCAAGAGGTTGTGTGTTAGAAGTTTCATAGTTGCTCTTTATGTTTAGCGTAGCAACATATGTGTGTATTATTTTCAAAACTTTTTTTTTCATTTCTTATATATTTGTCCTTTTTATCTGATTTTTTCCCACTTCTACAGAAGTTTTAACATTGTTACTTGGATGGTCATGCTCATCAATTTCAATATCTTTTTACTTAACTGTTGTATGTTCTTTATCTCATATTCTAGAACAAGAGAAGAACCTGAGTCCAAATGACCGTTTAATTCATTTTTTTCATTTCATGAAATACTTGCAATACAACCCGTTCCAATCCAGGTTTCATGTATGGAATTTCCTATACCCACGGGAGGAACCTACATATATTATTTGGGCATGGATGCTGCTTCCTGATAATTTTTTTAATGTCATTTCATGGTGATTATTTTTGTTAGGGTTTCACTTATTTTACAGAAATTGTGATTATTTTGCTGCAAATGATGAAAAGAAAGATTCAAATGAAGCAACTTGAAAACGAATCAAGCACTTAGGTTTCTTTCTCAGTTGAAGGAAGCCCATTTATTTTTATTTTTCTTCCCTCACTACAACCCACTAATTTTACTATACCGACATCTGTCCCCTGCAAAAAACCCACTTACTCCCAAGTATTCTCTAAAACCAACATCTGTCCCTTGCAAAAAAAACCACATCAGTGCCTCCCACAAACCATTCTGAAGTCAATATTGGAAACAGAAATCTAACTTTTACACCACTTCTATCAATTGTGCATCTCATCTCTCAATATATAAAGCACCAAATAAGAACTTTTACCCACTTAATTCTCTCCAGTCTCATTTCCTCATTCCTAAGATCAACCTGGTAATTTCCTTTCACCCAACGGCAACACTAACTACAAACATAACATTATCCTGCATATCTTTCAATACTTATGTTTCATTCTAACTCTTCTTTTTTCTAACTATTCTCCTTTGCTAATCAGATACAATTCTTTGCAGATACAAATGGCCACAGAATATAAACTCATACCTGACATCAAACTTGGAGAATCTGACTGGACTATAAAGGCAGTAGTTTCAGAAAAATGCTCTCCCAACAAAGCTCGAGACAGTCCCTTGAAATACCAACACATTTGGTTAATGGATCCTAAGGTAAATTTTCTTACATAGTTAAACTTCATTTCAAACAACATTGCTAAATGTAATTCAGTGAAGTTCTAATATTTTTAAATCTCCAACGTAGCAGATTCAAATAGTACCTAAATTACACCAAGTAAAATATTCACTATGGCAGTCCACAGCAAGCATGGGTACAGAAATTGCCGCAAAATATACAGGAATTTGCTATCATATCCTTATGCCTTCCTCTCTTTTCCTCAAGAATATGTTTACACCTTAGAAATGACAATACATTCTTTAGACCATCTGCTCCATTTTAAAGAAAAATCTTAACAGAAAAAAAGGAAATGAAAATTAATAAACTAACTCTAAACCAATGCCTCCCTGAAACATTGCCAACATGAGAATGGGACCACCATTTCAATACTCATTTCCAAACCCTAACAAATGTCCCTCACATTCAAATTCTGTTCTATCATGTCTTACAAAATCTTACTATAACATCTTTTAACCTAATTTTTATGCAGTGGAACAAAATTCAGGCTACATTATTCGAGAACTCCATCAAAGCTTTCGAAGACACCTTACTCCCACACAAAACATACCTCATCTCAAATGCACAAGTTAAAGAAATAGATCAAAATTATAAAGCCCAACTTGGTGACATCAGATGGACAATCAATGCAAAAACTAACGTCGTTGAAGTTGACGAACAATTTAACTCTCTCATTTCATCAGCTTACAACTTCATACCATTCGAAAATCTTCAGCCATACACGGATACAACTGCAGAAATTAGTAAGTACTTGTAATGCTATTAACATCTTCCACTTCATTACTTCTGTCTTTTACATAAATTACAACCTATACTAATTACTAACCCATATTACTTCTTGTAGGCATCATTGGAATAGCAATCGACATCTTCCCCAAAAAAGTAATTCAAATTCGAGACAACCAACCAACAGTACAAGATGTCATTCTCATGAATGAAAGGTCAGCCATTTACTACTGCCATCATTCAAACAACTCTTTCAAATATTATATTACATATTAAATACAACCAAAAACCTTACAGGTTACAAACACGTATGCTTCAGATGTGGGACAATTTCGTCACAAATGAATGTCATACCATTCACAACACAATCACCAAAAAGCCAGTTCTTGTGGGCAACAGATTAAGAATAACTTCTTTCAATGGTAAATTGACTCGTCCTTCTACACAATCACACACACACACACAAATTTAAACCTTACACACAAATTCGATCTGTATTTAGGTATATCCATCTCTACAAAAATCAACTCATCAATACTCATTAATCCCCTATTTGAGCAAGTTCTTCAACTCACGCACTGGTATATTCTTTCGCTTATTCACTGACATACTTATACCTATTGTAATTACTACTCTTAATTTCCTTATTTACCTTTACTTATTTCATTCTGACTTCTA
>CAIGRB010067827.1:33579-43830 GCA_903798255.1 Fraxinus quadrangulata
AATATGAATTAATTATTTAACATTTTAAGGTAGTTTCCATCACCAAATAAATAAAAATTTCTTCATCTACAGGTCAAACGGGATTAAATAAAAAATTAGAGAGAGAGAGAGAGAGAGAGAGAGAGAGAGTTGTATGGGTTAGTAGTAGGCCACTGTCAAATCTTTTTCAGTTGCGTCACAATATGAATTAATTATTTAACATTTTAAGGCAGTTTCCATCACCAAATAAATAAAAATTTCTTCATCTACAGGTCAAACGGAAGTAAAGTTTCGTTAATCACTCAACTTTACCTATTGTCATGTTATAGTCACTGACCTTCGAAATTCATGTGAATGGCCACTGAACTTACAAACAATTCCTGTGAAAAGGGAAAGTTCAGTGAATTTGTTGCAACTATGCGATCAAGTTGAAGACTTATATTTCATTTGTAGTAAATTAAGTATGTTGTAAGACTTATATTTCTTTTTGGCATTTGAGTGAGAAGAAATCAGGTTTCACCGGAAAACACTTCTTCAACGTGGCAAGAGATGATGTCGTCCGTTGCCACCGAGGATGCCGTTATGCCACCTCAGAGGCCCTTCAAACGGCTATGTGGTGAGTGATGAACGGAGGCGGTGTCATGTGAGTTCAATGGCCATTCACAGGAATTTCGAAGTTCAGTGACTATAACATGACAATAGGTAAAGTTGAGTGAGTAATGAAACTTTTTACTCGTCAAACGGAGGATTCATTAATTTAGTTAATTCTCGTGATTTTGAAATTAGAATTTCTCAATTTTTGTTATAAATTAATGAGAAAATCGTAACATTCACACCATTCGGCTACAGTCAATTTTGTTATCTTTCCTGGCCATGTAATGCTAATTATCTTTACATGATGATCACCAATAAAGTGAATTTCATATTTATACAATTAATTAATTTTATCATTTTGTCACATCAGCTATTACATAGACTGGTGATCAATTCCAATGGCATAGTGGTTGGTTCTGTTCGATTTTGATCCAGTTCTCGACTTAGATGCAAAACTAGATTTTTTTGATTTAGTTTTAAAAAAATGATAATCTCTCAATAAAATCATAATTTATATGCATTCATATTATTTAATATAATTGAGAGTTTTATTGTTTAGAATATAAAATGTGAAAATGAAATTAAAAAAATTATGCAATTGTTTATACTTTAAAATTTATATTTGAAGTGAAAAAAAAAAAAAAAATCAGACTAGAACCAATAGTTGAAATCGAACTTGATCAAAATCAATCAATTTCTTTTTCACAATTTTTAGTGAAATCAGTTCGTTTCTCAAAAAACCTAGTTCGAATCACTAATGTCCACATGTGCCAGTTGATATAAATAGGATTATTCCTCATGGTCACATTCCTTTCCGACTAAAAAAATGAAAACATTTTATTTATCTCTCTCCTATCTAATTGAAGAATCCTTAATAAATACGGCCAAATAGGATTGTCAATGGATTGAATTTTGATTCAAAGTCGACGAAATTAATAGGAGATGGATTTGGAATCTCAATCCGATAACTTGATCAAAATTCGAATCCAATAATCTGTTAACTAAATGGATTAAATATGGATATAGGTCAATCATATCCAATCCAATAACAATACGATCCAATTTCTTATAAATAATTGAGTATGTAAAATATTTTTATAGCATGCTATTTGTCACTAAAATAAATAAATTTAGAATTAAAAAAAGTCATCAAATTCAAAACATAAAAAAAGTTGAAAAATTTATAATTATTAAACCCGTTTAAGAATTGGAAAAAAAAAATTGATTCCAAAATTAATTTTTTTCCTAATTTCTTTAATTTTGGATTGGATCATCGAATCGAATATCTGATAACATAGCAAATCGAATATGAATTTAATAATAAGATATTCGTTGGATTATCGGATCGGATAATTATTCTTATCGGATCAGATATAGACGGATTTGGTCCATATTCGATCCATTTACAACCCAACGGTCAAAATCCAAGAATGTAGAGGATATTAGATTTAAAAAAAAATACTCTAAATACAATGTATGTCCGGGTGTCTATAACCCTCCTCTACTTACCCAACCTAGGGTAATTTAATTTTTATATGTGAAATTATTGATTGTTTCTGACTTGTATTGTGACTATGGTATTATTGAGACGTCGGAAAAACTCGAACGTGACATTAACATGTAAAACTGTTGTGACATTTATGCTTGTGATTTTATACTCGAAATATGTTTGTGAAAAATTCTACAGACTCTTCGACAATGAAGATGGAGTGGGATTTTCTCTATCTACATTGTTGTTTTGAATTTTTTCTTTCTTTATATTACTTGTTAATAAATGTCTTAGCTTTTTGGCGGACACCATAGCTCAACTTGCACCTCCTACTAAATCAGTTGTTGATGTCTCAAATTTTGTAAACAATCCTGCTCAGCCTCCAAAATGAAGGAAAATTCGTTCCTCGTCCCATATTACTGAAGTACGTCGTTGTCTTGACTACTCTCGCCAATGACATTTATGAAGCATATTTTCCGGGATCCAAATGGAAAGAGATTTTGAATATATTATGGATAGCGTTAAGTTGAATGTAATCATGGCAAACTTAGGGTGGGTTTGAACCCCATTTTTTGTGTAGAATGTATTTTAGAATAATAGATTGATGAAAAAATATGTAATTAAAAAATAAAAAAAAAGTATTAGATTTATATGTAATATTATTTTATTGAATAATGTGTGATTAAAAAGAATATAGATAAAAATATTTTTTTTAAAAAAATGAGGATTAAACAATGGCTTAATAATTAAAGGGATCCCTTGATATTGAATAGCATAACTTCGTGTTTCGTAAAATTTTTGTTCGTTAAAAAGATTAATCTTCGTTCTTAATTAAATATTTATTAAAATTCACAATTTTTATCCACTTAATTGTAAAATACATGTCTGCAAGTTGTAAAAAGTAAGATAAGCAATAATGTAACTTTGTTTTATTATTACTGATATTATAAAATGACTTTTTTTTATAGTCGAAATAAATTCAATGGAATTTTATTTTTTATTAATTGTTTAGCAAATTAGAGTTAAATAGGCTTTTAAGTATAATAAAAATTTTACCCTTAAGAAAATACAAACAAGTGCATTGGACATGCCAATTTGAAAGGATTCCATTCATAAAGATCTGCATTGTTATATGTACTTGTGGAAAATTTAGGGAGCTATTTGTTAATATTTGAATATTTGAGATTTATTTACACTTTTTACAAAGATTAAGGACTCAAAAGTAATTGTGTCTAAAATAATTGCATCTTGCGTAATGCATTACGCGAATTTTCCCACCCTGTATAAATCTCACTTTCAATCCCCATCTCGTATAATATTAATATCTTCTTTGCTTTCTAAGAATTTCATAATTTCTTTCGCACCATAAAAGGTCAATAATTTTCTTCTGCCCATCAGATAACGATCATCATGTCTCAGGTACATTTTATTTCCTTCGTAATTTTTTCTTCAGGCAATTAATTGCGTTTGATTTTTATTATTTGATATGTTTGGTGTTGGATTTTATGGGTTTTTATTGCCCGTAGAATTTAGATGTTGTTTTGGGGAATTTTGTATGTGATTGGTTATTTTTGGTTGGAAAATATTGAATTGGGATTTAATTCTTTAAGCTGAAAAGTAAGGAAATGCATCAAATTGATGTAGTATTCTATTGAATTCTGCTAATTTGTGTTCATATGAATATTAATCTGACTTTTTTTTTTTAATTGGGAGGGATATATCTGTGCTCTTTTGGTTGCTATAGATGTACAGGGCTTATTGTTTAGAGCTAAACGAATTGAGAATAATTTCGTGAACTACTTCATTTGTTGTTCTCTTCTTTTTTGTTTTATTATCTTTGATATAAAACAAAATGAAATTATTCCTTGTGTTTCTCAAATTTGATATACCAAGTTTTCGAAAGAAAAAAAAAAGGTGCTGAAATGAAGAGAGAAGAATTTTTTATCTTTCTTATTATGGATTGTATTGCAGAGCTGATGTTTCCTTTTATTATGAGAATTAAAAGATGAATTTTCCTATTGAAAGGTATTCGCAAGTATGAAACTGTTGTCTGGTTATACTTTGTGAATGGCCTGAAATTAGTTGTGTGCTGTCAAGATTCAGTGTGTCACAGTGTAGAACTCTCAAAAAACATTGACTTGTATATTAATAGAACTTGAATGAAGGATGGATTCTGGTTTAAATATTAGACCCTGTGATTTTATGGTATGTTAATGCAAATTCATTTACATGCCTATGTTTTTTATCTTGACAACTTCAACACTCATTCGTGTTTGATTGCAGACTGTTGTCCTTAAGGTTGGCATGTCTTGCCAAGGCTGCGTTGGAGCTGTGAAGAGGGTTTTAGGAAAAATGGAAGGTTTGTGACCTTTTCCTGATATCAGCTATAATGTATTTCTTTTCTTTTCCAAGACGTCAAATCAATAGCTTTAGACTATTCACGATATTGTCCTCTTGAAGCTAATAATAAAATGCCCAGAAAAGAAAAAACAAACGAGTGCACACTTTAGCCACATTGAAACTTAGGCTTGGGGCATAAGACTCAGTTAGTCAAGGCATAAGCCTTGATAAATTGCACTCAAGGCGTAAGCTTCAGGGTGTTTAAAGAATGCCTCACTAGATGTGCTTTTCAAGCCGTAAGCCTCAGACAGCTTTTTAAAACGATGTTGCCCAGGCAATAGAGCTTGAGTGTCTTTTCCATGTTACCATTTGTGTTTTTCTTTCTTAGTATTTTTTGTTGGCTATGACCTATTGCCATACGCATTGGTTAAATGTTACTTTCATGATTCTTAAGCTTCTATTGTTGTGCATCAATGACAATGGTAACCATATTTTAGGGCTTGTAAGTGTGCCAATACTCTGCGAAGATGAATGTGTTGCTAGCACTATGCTTTTCGAAGTCTATTTGTACAGTATGCGCAAGTTAAATGTGAATCAAATGTACTAGAATGCCTTTTATTGACTGCTCGAATGTCCATGCATGTGCTCTCCATTAGGCTGCACATGATTATGTTTATAGTGATTGTTATATTGGTTATAGTTCATTTACCTTTTTAGCATTTGGTTTGAAACATTATTTCATTTTAGTTGTTCAATAATCCCAGCTATGAAGAGTCTCTCCCCTTTTCTGTTGGAATTTTAAAGCTATTTTCTATTCAAATTTAAAAAGAAATGGCAATGTAAATGGCTTTTATTTGCTATTAATTCTTTCCAACCAACTCTAAGAAGGTACCTTAGTTATGTATTGGGCTTAGCTGTTGCTCTTGGCTCCCTATTGTATTGCATGGACACTTCAATTAGGGTGGCGTGTCCGTATCTGACATGTGTCATGTGTCCGATACTGATACTCCTTCAACTCTTTATCATGGTCATTTTTTTTTAATAAGTAATATTATATAGTTTTAACTCAAAGTTATTATTAAATAATAAATATGTACTCATATGTGAAACATGAAAAATTAATAACAAGCATAAAATTAAATTTATGCACTTTAAAGAATTTAATTAATTTGTCTATAATGTATAGTGTCAGTACTTTTTAAAAAAATTGTGGGTCTCATCTAAAGAATTCCGGGCCATATAATTTTTCTCAGGCATGTAGAACTAAACGAACAGAAGTCCGTGCTTAATAAATTGGTAGGTCAAATTTTCATAAAACCCTAGAAATTGTATTTGACTTATGGCATCTTGATGAACAGGTGTTGAATCGTTTGACATTGATATGGAGCAGCAAAAAGTGACTGTGAAAGGCAATGTCCAGCCGGAGGCGGTTCTGCAGACTGTTTCAAAGACTGGGAAGGCGACTTCTTTCTGGGAAGAACCCGCTGAAGCTGTTGCTTAATATTCTTATTTAGTACACTGGATAAACCGAATGCTTGTTAAGGAACTCGATTTAATAACCGTAAGAAAAATGTTGTGTGTGGTGTGGGTGTATTTGACAAGCTTTTTATGCATACTCGTGATGTAAACTTGTGTTATTGTCTATAAACACTATTCAACTGCTGTCCAAAAACATATGACCTTGGTGCAGTCTCTCTTCATTAATCTGATTGAAGTTAGCTCGATTTTGATCAAGTTTCGACCAGCTCGATTTAACATTTTAGTTTTACTTACAAGTAAAACTAATATTAGAATATAAATTATTCTAAAAATGAATTGAAATTTTGTATTTTTTGTACTGAGGAGAATGATAGTGGAGATGTATTGGACATTCTCCTAATAATCAACTCTAACTTCCTTCTTTTACAGTGCTCAATAGGAATATTCATTATTGTACTTTATGTGCTCTAAAAATTGAGCTTAGTATTGAAATCTATGCGTTTGTTTGGCACAATTTATTTAAAAATAATAATTTTTTTCAATAAAATAATTTTGCATGTATATTCATAACTTCTCCAAACTTTTTATTCAAACACTTAGAAAAATTATTTCACTTCAAATATTTTTTCTCAAACAAACACCAAGTTCATATAGATGAAGACTAATTTGTTTATAAATGCGTTCCACTTAAAGTTGGTGTACTGTGGACTCAATGTCACCTTTACAGCTTTGCTAGATGATGAAAAATATTGGATGTAGGCGCGGAAAATCAACAGCCTTTTTGTCCATCGACAGAGCCTAGTACGAAGTCCGTGTAGTTAATGTATCTTTATAAGCAAAAATTTAGAAAAGGTGTGTGACCACCACGAGTCATGCTAAACGTTGCACTTTTTGTAGATAGACCATCTTGATAGAGCATAGAGATTGACATCGGATGTTAAATCTAGTTTTTTCAAGAACTGCACTAAACATATTTTAATGAAAATTCTGTAAATGAAACGCTTGAGTTCCATGTGTATTGGTAGAGCCGAATTGGAACTGTCCGCTCCGGTTTAGTTTGATCATATTCAAAATAGAGATTTCAAGCAATTCGTACGTGATTTTCATATTTTGAAATTTCAATTATTTCTTGACATATTTCAACAAGAAGAGATGTATAGTGAAGTTATAGTCCATATTTGACGTGGATTAAAAGATGATACAAATTTCAAGTTAAAGTTCTTAATTAATTTTAAAAATGCATTTCAAACTTACAACTTTTGAGCGCTACATTTTATTTATTTTTATTAAAATGTATTGAAAATTTGATTTTATGAGCCTAAAATATCCACCAAATGGGGGCCTAATATGCAAAGTCATCTTTGTTAGATTCAAATCCAATTGAAAAATTCACAAGCATCCCACCGTAATTCAAGAAGCTCAAACGACTCGCTATTTGATAAAGTTTCTTAATTCAGCCATTATAATATGGAAATATCAAATGAACTAGAGATATAGGAAATGGAGGACTTATGATCATAAACTGAAATCCCCAGTCCATTTATCATGAATACTTTCATTGTTGCTTCAACTGACTTGTAAACATTTTGAGAGAAATGCTTCATGGTCATGGGATTGAATTCCACCCTTTCTTTCCCGCACAACGCTCTTCTTCCACCGTCATTATCTCGCCTCATTCGCTTATGCACGAAAACAAAATCCATTTCGAAAGGGAAAGCAATTCATGCTCAGCTTATTACATCTGCGTCGAACCCAGATGTCCAAACAATTAATCATTTACTCACAATGTATTTAAAGCTGGGCCACACTGACCATGCCCAGAAACTGTTCGAGCAAATGCCTGAAAGAAATCTTGTCACTTGGACAACGCTAATCTCCTCGTATTCTCAAATAGGTCTTTCAGAAAAGGCCTTAAATTGCGTTAGATCAATGGTTCTTGATGATGGGATTTCTCCAAATAATTATACTTATGTTGGCGCCATATCGGCTTGTGCTAATATGCGCGCTTTGAGGACTGGGAAAGAAATACACGGGAAACTTTATAGGACCGAGGAGGTTGCTAATAGCTTTGTTAGTAACTGTTTAATTAACTTTTATGGGAAATGTGGGTTATTGAAGTCTGCTAGGCTAGTGTTTGATGGCATTTTAGAGCCCAATAAAATTAGTTGGGTTTCACTTATAGCTTGTTATTGCCAATGCGGGGAGAATGAGGAAGGGTTGGGAATTTTCTTGAGGTCTTTAAGGACGGGAGTGAAGGTTAATGAGTTCTCTTATGGTAGCATTTTGGGGGCTTGTGCTGCCTTGGGGATGTTGGAGGTTGGAATGCAACTACAAGGCCTTGCTGTTAAGTGTGGTATTGTGATGGACCAGTATGTTGTGACAGGGTTGGTTAATTTTTATGCAAAATGTGGTGAGTTGGAGTTAGCGTATAAGGCTTTCAGAGAGGCAGATGAGCCGCACTTGACAGCTTGGACTGCATTGGTTGGGGGTTGTGTGCAGTTAGGAAAAGACAGGCAGGCAATTGATCTTTTCCGTAAGTTGCTTTCAACGGGCTTGAAGCCAAGTGAGCAAACCTTGGCTTCTGTGCTTGGAGCCTTTGCAATTGAAAAGGAAGTTATAGGCGGGACACAGCTCCATGGTTTAATCATAAAGTTGGGATTTGATGCATTCACTTTTATTTGCAACGCGATGTTGGATTTTTATGCAAAAAGTGATTATCTTGAGGAGTCTTTGAGAACATTTTGGGAAATGGATGCACGTGATATTGTTAGTTGGAATGCTTTAATAGCTGGATGTGTGAACTCAGGTCACTATGAAGAAGCAATTATAGTCGTCCAGAATATGTCTTTGGAGGGGTTCAATCCTAATCTTTACACGTATTCTAGTCTTTTAGGTATTTGTGGGGATTTGCCTGCAACTGAGTGGGGCAAGCAAACTCATTGCTGTGTCATAAAACCGGGATTCGATTCCAATGTGGTTGTTGGAAGTGCTCTTGTCGACATGTATGCCAAGTGTGGACGACTAGATGATGCTCAGAAAGTTTTTAATATTCTTCCTAATAAGAATTTGGTTTCCTGGAATTCCATGATTGCAGGGTATGCCCAACATGGGTTGTGGAAGGACGCTTTGGAGATTTATGACATTATGCTTAAAAATGGAGTTAAACCAAACGACATAACATTCATTGGAGTCTTATCTTCCTGTGGACATGTAGGACTTTTGGAGGAAGGGCTGCACATCTTTAATTCAATGGTCAAAGATTTCAAAATTATCCCAAAAACGGACCATATTGCTTGTATGGTCAGTCTATTTGCCCGCAAAGGACAAATGAGAGGAGCTTATGATTTCATAAGCCGTTTTCCTTGGCAGCTGGATAAAGTAGTTTGGCGCTCTCTTTTATCAGGATGTATAACTAACAAAGACTTGGAATTGGGTAAATATGCTGCTGAAAATATTTTGAGTATTGATCCAGATGATATGTCTGCCCACATCATGCTATCAAATATTTATGCTGATTTAAAGATGTGGAACGAGACATCCCGAATCAGGAAACTGTTGAAAGAAAAGGCATTAAAGAAAGAGACGGGGTATAGTTGGATCGAATTACAGAACACTATATTTTTGTTTTCTGCTGGTCATGATATGCTAGTACTGAGAAATGGGGTTGTTGAAGTTCTAAGTGGATTGACAGCCCAATTGTCTGATGCAGTATATGTTCCTGATGATCTGGTCTCATTGGTAGATGGGGACTAAACAAAAACACATATAAATTTAACTCCTGCTTCGCCCTTGGTTGGTAGGTTATCAACTTCAGTTTACCAGAAAAAATCTGAAAACTTGAATATCCTCGAGGTTGTGATTGGTCTGGACAAAATAAATGTCCAAATGTTGTTCAACTCATGCTCAAGAGATCATATCCTGGTATTGTGAAATGAAGAGTTGTATGAAGTGTATAGTTGAAAAATTCTTCAAGATTAACGCCATTATCCTGCAGGAAGGCGAATCTTAACACACACTGCCCGATACACAAAACCGGCTGACCAGTAATGTTAATTAGAAGCCGATACTGAAAGAGGAACAACGCCACTTTCTCAAGCTGTACACAGCATATATGCATCTTTAAGTTGAATATATGGCACTTTTATTAGACCAAAATCAAATATGGTTTGTGGTGGTTGCGAAGGGTTTGTTTATATTGGATTTTCCACTTAGTTGCAGCTAGTAACAGGTTAGTATACAAAATAACGATTGATGTATACAGACTCGAAATTTATTGAAAACAAGAATTGTTTTGTTGAACTGGTGTTCAGAGGAATGAGAATGACATACTTTTTGCCATTGTGTTTCTTTAGAGATTCTTTATTCCCTTT